>JAECUM010000809.1:0-169205 GCA_016617855.1 Megalonaias nervosa | reverse complement strand
ACACACACACACACACACACACACACACACACACACACACACACACACACATACACACACACAGTATAGTGTCTCTCCCTAAATGAGGTTAGCTATCACACACACACACACACACACACATACACACACACAGTATAGTGTCTCTCCCTAAATGAGGTTAGCTATCACACACACACACACACACACACACACACACATACACACACACAGTATAGTGTCTCTCCTTAAATGAGGTTAGCTATCACACACACACACACACACACACACACACACACACACACACACACACACACACACACACACACACACACAGAGTATAGGTTAGCTATGTGAATCTTAAAAGTTGCATCCAATGTATATTGTTAGATTTTAGTATATTGTTATATGCATGTGATTTTCAGTAGTGTTTCCAAATTGTTTACAAGTGGCTTTCAAAACTGGTAAACCAGCCAGTCATAGAATATCATGAAACTGAAGATTTTGGACTCCCAAGATGCATTTTCATGTATATGTTTAAATGGACTAGATTTACTCGTCGATGCAAAGTACATAATCAGTTAGAAAACAAATTATTATGAGACAACTGGACAAATTGTTCACTTTCTTTTATAAGCTGACATTCCCTCAAACTACTTAATTTTTAATTAAAAATCCCTCACTTTAATACTGTACTTTTTGGGGTGACAAATGCCTTTTAAAAGCGTTCATAGAACTTTAAAATAAGAAAAAAATTCAAACCAGATATGCCATAGGGATTTTCTTTTATTGTCTATCTGAAATAAAAAAAATCTGAAATTAAATTTCTGTGCATACCCACTGAGATAAAAAAAGGAACACAATGCCAAGAAAAAGAAAGAAAAAAGTGCTTGGCAAATGAATCCTCAGTGAGGCTTAGGTCTTTGTAGCAAATGAATCCTCAGTGAGGCTTAGGTCTTTGCAGCAAATGAATCCTCAGTGAGGCTTAGGTCTTTGTAGCAAATGAATCTGTAAGATAGTAAGCTGTAATTATGAGAAAGCTGTTGTCTTGTAATTACAAGATAAGTAAGTTGTAATTAGAGATAAAAAAAATTGATTTAAACATGGCACTAACTAGCTTCAATCAGAAACTGTAATAGAAGCCAGTTAGTAAGAATAAGCAATATTCAGAAGCAACCTCGTTGCTTAATTTGGACTCCCGTTTTGATGCACCATCTTAATATTGGATGCCCCTTTTAACACACCATCTTAATTTGGATGCCCCTTTTGACACACCATCTTAATTTGGACGCCTCTTTTGATGAACCTTAATTTGGACGCTCCTTTTGACACACCATCTTAATTTTGGATGCCCCTTTTAACACACCATCTTGCTCAAAATGAGTCACCAAATATGCATTCGTAAAGCATTACTTATTTACAAATGCATAAACTGTGATATGTCAGAATACTATACATACTCATATGTATCAAGTCAAACTGCAAGTAACAAAGATCATGATCCACCATAGCATAATGCAACTGCAGATCAGAGTCTATATGTTCTACTGATTATTCCTAACAAACTGCACAGACCCAGATCTGCTAGTGCATTATGCGACAGCAGATCTAGGTCTGTGCAGTTTGCAGTTGGACTTGTCTTATAGGCAAATTTATACAGTACATGAAAGAACTTTTTGACCAAAATCATGGGTCAAATACCTTAAGATCAATCATACAAAGTCACATGAAACTTCCAAAACCCAATACTGAACAGTTTATCAGTAGTATAAAAGATTCTGGAGCAAGGATACAAAGTCTTTGCATACACATGTTAAACCAGCAAAACGTGTGTGAAGTTTTAAAGAAAATATCTTACATGTGTGAACCATAATTTTTAAATAATTTGTCATATTTCAGGTGTTATTGTATTTTCTTCACCTTTGTGCACGTACAGTGTATTATCACTATCTGTTATTTCTTTGACATGCTTAAAATTGTTGAAGTTATTTCTAATTATTTTTTTAATGCAGGACACCTGACCCTGGTTTCACTAAACAATTTACAATTTCTTCTTAAACATTAAATTTTTCAATATCTTTTTATTGTGTGGTTTAGAATCATGAATGGTCCACTAAAAATTATACAAGTATTAATGACCAAAACACAGTCATGTGTGTGTTTTTGGATTTTTAATGTAGTTTTAACAATTGGATCCATATCACTATGACATCTGCAGTGTGGCAGTTGATAGTGATGTCAAGCACTGGGGCATCATGCCACAGACATGTGGCATCATGTCCCACCCAGTCACATTATCCTGACACCAGGCTGACCAGTCCTCACACTAACCTCTTAATGCTGACCACCAAGCAAGGCAGCTGCAAGTACTATTTTTATTAGTCTTTGGTATGACTTGGCCAGGGTTCAAACCTGTGAAAACCTACATCCGAGGCAGACACTCTAACCAAAATACAATTTTAATATCCTGCATTTTCCTGCAAATAGTCTTGTTTTACATCTGAGGATAACTTTAGGTTTTCACCAAATTGTAGGAATTCCTCAATTCATATTTCAAGAACAAAATGATTCCCAGGTGTACAGCTTCAATTCTCAACTCATATTTCAACATTACTAAGGATTCTCAAGTGTACAACTTTAATCCTCAACCAATATTTCAAGAACAAAAGGACTCTCAGTTGTACATCTTTGATCCTCATCTTGTATTTCAAGAACAAAAGGACTCCCAGGTGTACAACATTTAATCTTCAACTTGTATTTCAAGAACAAAAGGACTCTCAGGTGTACATCTTTGATCCTCAACTTGTATTTCAAAACCAAAAGGACTCACTGGTGTACATCTTTGATCCTCAGCTTGTATATTTCAAGAACAAAATGGCTCCCAGGTGTACAACATAATTAATCTTCAACTTGTATTTCAAGAACTAACAGACTCTCAGATGTACTACTTTAATACTCAACCTGTATTTCAAGAACAAAGGGACTCTCAGGTGTACAACTTTAATCCTCAACCCATATTTCATGAACAAAAGGACTATCAGGTGTACATCTTTGATCCTCAACTTGTATTGATAAGAAAAATAGGACTCCAAGGTGTGCAACTGTAACACTGGAGAGTTCTTTTTTGTTGGTTTGTATTTGATCTATTTCACACAAATATCCCAATATTTTCAGAAATATCATTAGCAAGATAGTAAAACACAATTTGAGGGAAAGCTTTGAGAATTTAAGGAAAAACTGAGACTGATTTCAGCACTACTCCTCATAATGTGACTTTCTGTTTCTGAACCAGAACTTTCTGATACACAGACATTATCAAACAGACTAGATATCAGGGAACCACATTCTGATATACAGACATAATTTGTCAGATAGATTAGACATCAAGGAACCACTTTCTGACACACGTTGTCAGTAGACTAGATATCAAGGGACCACTCAAGATTGAACTAAGTACCAGTGATGTCATATGGCAGAGGTCTCAAGAAGTCATTCTAAAGGTCTGGCTAAACAAGGTATTAGCAAACTTTTATGGCAGAGGGCTCAAGCAGTCACTCAAGAGGCCTGACTGAACAAGTACCTGTGAAGTCTTATGGCAGAGAGCTCAAGCAGTCACTCAAGAGGCCTGACCGAACAAGTACCAGTGAAGTCTTAGGGCAGAGAGCTCAAGCAGTCACTCAAGAGGCCTGACTGAACAAGTACCAGTGAAGTCTTAGGGCAGAGAGCTCAAGCAGTCACTCAAGAGGCCTGACCGAACAAGTACCAGTGAAGTCTTATGGCAGAGAACTCAAGCAGTCACTCAAGAGGCCTGACTGAACAAGTACCTGTGCAGTCTTATGGCAGAGAGCTCAAGCAGTTACTCAAGAGGCCTGACTGAACAAGTACCTGTGAAGTCTCATGGCAGAGAGCTCAAGCAGTCACTCAAGAGGCCTGACTGAACAAGTACCTGTGAAGTCTTATGGCAGAGAGCTCAAGCAGTCACTCAAGAGACCTGACTGAACAAGTACCAGTGAAGTCTTATGGCAAAGATCTCAAGAAGTCATTCGAAAAGTCTGGTCAAACAAGGTATCAGTGAACTCTTGAGGCAGAGATCTCAAGCAGTCACTCAGGAGGCCTGACTGAACCAAGTACCAATGATGCAATATGGCAGAGATCTCAAGAAGTCATTCCAAAGGTCTGGCTAAACAAGGTACCAGTGAACTCTTGTGGCAGAGTGTAGCAGGTTGAGAAACATCATTCTGAGGGGTGTAGGGGTGTAAACAAGTAGGCAAGAGATCTGAGGGGGCAAAGCCTACAGAAGCTTCTTTGTTTTCAGCATGTCCTCAGCATAATTTTAACCATCTAACTGTGAAGAAACTTACTCTAGAAAATGTTCTGGTTGTTTCATGCTTGTTTTTGGAGGGCTGGCCTCTCCCTCCCCCACCCCAGCAGACAGCTCAAAGAGTAATTCAAGAAGTCTGCTTGAATTAGGTACCAATTAACTCTTATGGCAAATGTTTCAAAGAGAACAGGTCTAGGTTGCACTGGATACCAGTGAATTCTTATTTCAGAGAGCTCTAAAAGAACAGGTCTGATTGAACCAGTGAACTTGTATGTCAGAGTTCTCAAAGAGAACAGACCTGGTCAATCCAGGTGTCATTGAACTCTCATGGCAGAAATCTCAAAGAGTCATTAGTAACGCCTGGTGGTACAAGACTCTGTCTGCTTGAAATCATAAGCAGAACAAATTATTCTGACCCTAATTTCCAGGTAATTTAGGCAACAACAGAGATTAATGTATAAAAGCTTTACAGAGTCAGTCCTACTAAATTAAGATGATATTATTATAACTTTTATTGTTATTGTAATTAATACAATCCTCCTTCCTTATAATGTTATCCACGTAAGTCATTGTATACTCAATATAATACTGTCCATGAAGTTTAAGTGTACACCCTCATTATAATGCTGTCCATGGAAGTCAAGGTATACTCCATCATGGATGAGATAACCTTATAATGAGATACATTATACTCCCTCATTATAATGCTCTCCATGGAAGTTGAAGTGTACTCCCTCATTACAGTGATGTCTATGGAAGTCAGGGTATCCTCCCTCATTACAGTGATGTCTATGGAAGTCAGGGTATCCTCCCTCATTATAGTGATGCCCATGGAAGTTGAAGTGTACTCCCTCGTTATAATGATGCCCAAGGAAGTCAGGGTATACTCCCTTGTAATAATGCTGCTGATGCATGTCAAATTTTGCTCCCTCTTTATAATGATGTCCATGGAAATCAAGATGCAAACCCTCATTATAATGCTTTCAATGGAAGTAAAGGCATACACAATGAGATCACCTTACAATGAGATGTGTTATATATATATCATTTTAGCACTACCTAATAAATTGGGATTCATGAATGTAACCATGCCATAAAAGGTACCATTATAATGAATTGCTTTACAGTGAGGTTTGCTACAATTGCAGATAGACCATGGATTTCCTAATTTTAATCACATGCAGAGGGTAATGTGGTACATAGACATGTATGGATGAGCTAATGTGGTACATATACATGTATAGATGGGATAGTGTGGTGTATGGATATGTATAGATGAGATAGTATGGTGTATGGACATGTAGAGATGAGATAGTGTGGTGTATGGACATGTAGAGATGAGATTGTGTGGTGTATGGACATGTATAGATGAGATAGATGGTGTTTCTTGGGTTGGTGTTGTTAACTGAATTTGATATAGTTTATAATTTGGTTAGTGTTGTTAATTAATGAATTTGACATAATTTATTATGGGCTTAGTGTTGTTAATTGATGACCTTGGCATAGTTCATTAAAGGGTTAGTATTGTTGATGACCTTGAAATAGTTTATCATTGGGTTAGTGTTGTTAATTTATGACCTTGAGATAGTTTGTTATGGGGCAAGTGTTTTTAATCTTTTGAATTGATTGATTTAGCAAAAATTTGGCAGTGCTTAATTAGCTTTGCCCCAATCTCTCAAATATCAAGGTAAAAGTAACCCCATGGAACAACACCAACTGCCTTTAATTTTTCAAACACTCTTTATTATTTATTTTGTAGATTGTTGTGTATGAAACAAGCCATAAAGGGACATTAAGGAGTAAGGCATAAAGGGACATTAAGGAGCAAGGCATAAAGGGACATTAAGGAGCAAGGCATAAAGGGACATTAAGCATTCTTCGTCTTCTTCAGTTGTCCATCATGTCTGATGATGACACAAGTTATGCTGACCATGGTAACTACAAATGTGGCTCCTGAATCCAAAGCTAGAAACACACAGGATGTTACAGGTTGGGCATGGGAAGTTTGTAGATGTGATGGTCTGCAATGCTTAGATGTTTTTTAATAATAATAATAATAATAATAATAATAATAATAATAATAATATTATTAATGCTTTATTTATAGAGGGTGACTCATTAGTCCAAAAGGACTATTCTCCCTTGAGGCCCTCTTAAGGAGAGTATAACAATGCACATTATATGAAGATAGCAATAATTACTGTTTATTTAAACATTTTTAGTATTAAAATACTAAATTTCATTATCTATTAGAAACACATACATGTTCATGATATCTCTTCTTAAATACTCTAATATTTTCAGCAGATTTTACATGTAGTGGAAGCTTGTTCCACAGAACTGTACCAGAGTATTGGAAGCTCCTTTCAGATTTCTCTGTTCCTGGTTTTGGTGCTAGAAGGTTTCCATGTGACATTGATCTCAACTGGCATTGTGTTGAAAAAGGTCCGAATAAGTCCTAATGATACTCTGGTACAGTTCCATGTAGACATTTATATACAAGAACTGCCTTGTGAAAATCTTCCTGTCATATTGTGAATCATTTGAGTTCCATAAACAATGCTTTTGAGGGATGATCAATAGATGATCTAAAATTATGTGTGCTGCTCATTTCTGAAGTTTATAAATCCTGTCAAGCTCAGATTTAGCACAGTTTCCCTATACATTTGAACAATAATCCATTGTTGGAAGAATATATGACTTGTAGTATAGATTGCGAGTTTCCATTTTCTAACGGATGATTATTTATTGGAAGAGATAGTTCTGGGTTCCCTGACTTGTGTAGCTTTTGTGATGTCCCCAAAATCGTACATTTTGTTTTACGTTCATTAATTACCATCCTATTTTGTTGTGCCCAGTTTTGGACTCTAATAAGGTCCGAGTTTAATCTCATTTGGATATCTCCAGTATCGGAACTAGATGTATACAATGTTGCATTGTCTGCAAACAAATCAGTATTTGTAGATTCATTATTTAATGGTAGATCTTTGATATAGATAAGGAAGAGGAGAGGACCTAAAACTGAGCCTTGAGGGACCCCTGAATGAATAGTGCAAGTCTAAGAGCTAATATTGCCAATGTTTACTTGTTGAGACCTTTGGTTTAGGTATGATCTAAACCAGTTTAAAGAAGGATTGTCAAACCTGTAACAGTTCAACTTTTGCTGCAGAATTTCATGATCAACAAGATCAAAGGCTTTCTTGAAGTCAAGGAAAACAATCTCAGTCATATGTCCATTATCCATTTCCTTCAGCCAAATATCAATTAATTTGGTAAGTTCTGTTTGGTACGAGTAGTACTTTCTAAATCCTGATTGTGCTTCATCAAAATAGAGAGTATTCAAAAAATTTATCAACCTGAATGGCTACATGCTTTTCAAATAATTTTGACAATACAGGTAGAATTGATATTGGTCTGTAATTCCCTGGATCCTCCTTTTCTCCTTTCTTAAAGATAGGTGTAACCTTTGCACATTTCAGTGTTTCTGTAAAATTACCACTCATTATACTTAAGTCTGTGATATGCGTTAATGACTTTATTATTACTGGTGCAGCAAATTTTAAGAATTCATGGACCAATACCATCCAATCCAGAGGATTTATTAATATTCACCTTAATTAGCATATCAAAAACATCAGCTTCACTAACATTAGCTACGGAATAATAATTTTCATCAGGAATTTTAGCTCTTATAAATGACAGAAGAGCATCAAGTTCAAATGGGATGTTAGTCTGGTTCTGAATACTGTTACTGGAGATGCTTAATGTTGAACATTTCCACAATGTCATGCACAGATGTTGCTATATCCTCATTTTGCTTAAGTCTAGGGGGAAAACAACTGTTCTTGGGTGGGTTCAGCTCTTTTAGATACTTCCACAATGACTTGGTACTCTTACTTTCATCAATAGTGTGATTATAGTAATTCTCTTTTGCCTTGTCTATCAGGAGCTTAGCTTTACTCCTCCACTTTCTATAGCTTTTCATGTCTTTTTTCTTGTGGAAATTATCTCTCAGGTGTCTAGCCTCATTGATCTCAGGGGTAATCCACTGGGTGTAAGTTGGTGTTTAACCCTTTTTGTTTTAATTGGGGCATGCTTGTCTAAGGTTGCATTGAACATCCAATACTATTTGTCTAAGGCAGTGTTGACATCAGCTATATTGCAGACTGATTGAAAGGGTTTGCAAACTAAATCATTTAAGAACATTTCCTCATCAAACTGTCTAAAGTCCCTGTATTGTATTTCAATGTGTTGACCATTGTTAGATGATTTCAGAACATATCTAGTTATACAGGTTGGGTAGTGGTCACTCAGTGCATACACTGGCACATTAATTTCACTTATGTTTTCAGGTTTATTAGTATAGACAAGATCAATGATAGTAGCACTTTTATCTGTTACTGTAGTTGGGGTGTTAATTAATTGAGTAAAGTTGTAAGTTTTAAAGTTACTTATCCATGTTAATGGTGGAGTTTTCATGTAGCCAATGTTAAAATCACCTAATATGATAGTTTCTATATCTTCCTTTAGTAATGCCTTTTGAATTTGCAACTCAGATCTATCAATCCAATCAGCTGTGGAACGAAGTGGCCTGTAAACTGAACATAAGAGTATTGGCTTTGATTGGGCAAGGGTTACCTCGATCCAGATACTCTCTACCCCAATATTCTCTAGATCAACATGTCCGTTATAACTAATGGCACTGTCTACATAGAGAAGAATACCCCACCACCCATGGATTCCCTATCTTTTCTTTCAAAGTTGAATCCCTGTATTTGGAGATCCAAATCATCAGTATCATCCAAAAAAAAGGTTTCCCATAGACCAAGAATATTGACTGATCTAGTTTGCTGTAATATTAACTAACTCTCATTCAGTTTAGAGAGGATGTGTTGAATATTTAGGTTGATTACTTGCAGACCTCTTTTGAGGATGCCAAAGACAGGTAATCTCTCATGGCTGTGAGTCACTGGCAGTGGTCATCCTCCACTACTTCAACAGCCTTTGTGATGAGCATGCAACATGTAGACCAGCCTTTGGCCAAAGCTTCCAGCTCACTGGGTTGGATTCCCCACCATTTCAGGTTACACTTAAGGTTTTCTTTGTACCTTTTCCTGGGGCACCTTCATTTTCACTTTCCCTGGTTGAGCTCATGATAGAAGAGCTATCTCGGTACTCTGGTCTTCTCCATCCAAAAGACCACCTAAGTTGGGCTTTCAGCAGCAGTGCCTCAGTGCTAGAACACAGAACCTTTTGAGGACTTATAAGTTGGACACTCTGTCTTGCTATTGGATTTACATGATTGACCGTAGTGAGTGCATGTGGAATTGCTCGAGCTGCTTCACATGCCTGCAGTATACAGTCCAGGTTTCACAACCATAGAGCAGGGAGTTGAGGATAACAGCTTTATATACCTTGATCTTGGTGGGCATCCAAATGTCTTTTTGCTGCAGGACTCTAACACAAAGTCTTCCTAGGGCTTGGCATGCTTTCTGGATCCTGACTGTAATTTGATTGACCAATGAACCATCTGAAGACATCATGCTTCAGCCCTGCTTCACTCCGGTCGAGATGCCAAAGTGCTCAGAGTACTCCCCATTGGCCAAGACCTCTCCTGTCATGTCGTCATGGAACAACTAGATAAGGGTTGTAAACTTTCTGGGGCAGCCAAGTTTTCCAAAGATGAACCTCAAGGCTTCTTTGTTTACAGAGTCAAAAGCCTTGGTCAGGTCGATGAACACTGTATAGAAATCCATGGGCTGTTCCATGCATTTCTCCTGTATTTGCTGCACAGTGAAGATCATGTTGACTGTGTTGCAGCCTTTACAAAACCTACACTGTGATTCAGGTAGCAGTTCATCTGAGATGGTTGCAACAAGTCTGTTCAGGATGGTGCAGGCAAGAATCTTCCCTGCAATGGACCGCAGAGAAATTCCTCTATAGCTGTTGCACCTTTATTCTTGTATAGTCAGATGATGGTGGTGTTGCATAGACCTGCATAGACATCCCCCTTGTCCTGTATGCTGGTGAGGATGTCACAGAAAGCTGCAAATGCTTCTGTGCCAAGAGTCTTGAACACTTCTGCAGGGATTCTGTATTCACCTGGTGCTCTGCCACAGTTCATCTGTCCAATGGCCTTCCACACCTCCTCCTCATAAGGGGCAAGTCCAGCTCTTCGCAGACTGGTCTTTGATGGATTTGTTGTAGTGTTGGATGGGCAATTGAGGAGATGGTTGAAGTGTTCCTTCCATCTTGCTTTTATCCCTTCTATGTCTTTGATGGTTGAGTGCCATCTTCTGAGAGCAGAGGGGTGGATCCTGATCTGGAAGTTAAGTTTCGACATCTTTGCATCCTGCATACTTGCATTTTAAAATGCATGAATGCAACAGATACTGGGGTCAGGGTGGCTGGCATTATGTTCATGTAGTGAAAACTGCCTTGGCTACACTACCCAGAGTCTTGCTATCTCTGTTTCTTTAAGATAGGTCTTTGTATTTGGAGTGATACCCAGCTGTATTTGTCTGAGGACTGGTGCTCCAGAGTGTGACAGATTGCTATCCCAGCAGGGTACCATCTTATTCCCGGCTTCTTGTTGCCAACTGGGTCATTGACTGAGATGCAGATTCATCCAACTGGGTCACTGACTGTGTTGTTGACTGGGTTTTTGAGTTGCCAACTGTGTCACCGAGTGAGTCACCGAGTTGTCAGCTGTGTCACTGACTGTGTCCCAGAGTCACTGATTGGGTTACAGAGATGTTGACTGTGTCGCTGACTGTGTCGAACGTCATTACTAGATCAAGATTGAGAGAGAGAGAGAGAGAGAGAGAGAGAGAGAGAGAGAGAGAGAGAGAGAGAGAGAGAGAGAGAGAGAGAGAGAGAGAGAGAGAGAGAGACGAACAGTGCAAAATAATGAGAGAAGAGAAATCTTCAGTTAAAATGTATATTGTCACAAAGTCATCAACTGGGAGAATTTCTGTCATGGTGTCAATGGGGTAGGGCGATTTTGGGAGTAAAACCTGAGGTTTCATGCACTGCAGAGTGGTATGCTAGGTACGGGAGGTGCTCGTCCCAGTCTCTGTCATTCGTCAGCAAAAGCAGATAGCATGCTCTCAAGCATTTGGTTCATCCTTTCCATCATGCCATCACCTTGCACATAGTATGGACTGGTCCTAGTTTTCTCAATTTCAAGTAGTCAACACATTTCACGAGTTCGTTGTTGAACTGTCAGCCTTGATCCGTGTGAATCTGTTTTAGTACACCAAAACGTGTAACGACTTCCTCTACTATCAGTCTTGTGACATTTGTAGCTTTCTGGCAAGGCATTGGGAATACCTCATTCCATTTCATAAAACGATCACAAGAATGTAAACATTTCCATTTTCAGTCTTTAGAAGTGGCTCTAAGATGTCAGCAGCTATGCGTTCCATCGGAAAACCTGAAGCAATCAGCTCCATTGGAGCTTGCCTTTTCTGCCCTGATGCCTTTCACTTCGCACAGGCCTCACATCTCTGGCACAACAGTCACACGTCTTTCTGAAGTCTGACCCAGTAATAACCTTCTCTGATCTTCTCCAGAGTTTTTCTGATGCCAAGGTGTCCTCCACTGAGAGAATCATGAGCCATGTGTAGAACATCATTAATCTTTTCTCGTGGAACAATAGTTTGACTCTGAATTTCTCCACCATCGTGCAACTCCCATCTGCAACAGAGTATGGCATTCTTTATCTCTAGCTGGTCACAGTGACTCCAGAGGCTTTTCACTAGCATACCAAATCTGGCAACTTCTTCTCATGGTGGTCATTGCTTGATTTCCACCCAGCTCATTACAATTGTGACATCCTGGTCGGATTTCTGAGCCTCATCAAATTCGTCACTACCACAGGACGTTTGTATTGCAGCTACTGTATATCATTCGTAACATTACATCTATTGTCTGTTGCTGGATCATTGCTGCTCACTTTTGTTTCTTTCTTCTCTGTTTGTGTCTCTACTTCAAAACCGCATTACCTACATGGGCCTCTGGAAAGGGCATCAGCGTTACAATGCAATCTTCCGAGATGATTTTGAATCTCAAACTGATACTGTGACAGGACTTTGATCTATCTTGCGAGTTGCCCTTCCAGGTTCTTGAAATGTGGTAACTACTTCAGGGAGCTGTGATCTGTCCTAATCAAGAAACATCTTCCATACAGGTAATGCTTGAAATATTTCACAAAGAATACAACTGCCTATAGCTCTTTTCTTGTCACGCAGTATCTTCTCTTGGCCTTCTTAAACGATCGGTCGGCATATGCTACAACCATCTTGCATCTGTTATGAACAAGATGGCTCCAAGTCCACTGTTGCTCACATCTGTGTCAAGAATGAAGGGCTTTCCAGGGTCTGGGACACTGATACAGAGTCTGTCATCAATCACCTCTTCAATTCGTCGAACGAAAACTGACAATTCTCAGTCCAGACAAAAGATCTCCCTTTTTCTGTCATTCAGTGTAAGCTGGCTGCAATATCGGCAAAGCGTTTTATGAATCAGCGATAATATGAGCATAGTCCTAAAAAGATGCATAGTTCTGTCTACGATGTTCTTCTTCTTCCAATAATGTTCTGGGCTCCTCTGGAACATACTCGCACATGGTGTGAACTATGTACATGTGATGGGAGGTTGAAGTGCAGCTAAAAACAGGTTAAAAACATACCTGGTCTGGAGCTAAGCGATCCCCGTGCCAGCCCCTGCTCTGATAGCATCAGTGGAATTGGCGTTGACTGGGGTGCTGGTAAGGAGTTCCACAGACGGATTCCTGATGGGAAGAAGGAGTCTTTGTATGCATTGACTCTAGTGAAGGGGATGAGAAATCTGCATAAATGTCCTCTAGTGTTAGATCCTGTCTGTTGGAGGTATGGTGCTGCTGGGATGTCAACTAGCTGGTGTACAATCTGGTATATCATAACAGCTTTAGCTTGTTGGCATCAAGCTTGAAGCTCTTCCCATCTCAATTGTTGGAGCATGGTGGAGACACTGCTGGTTAGTCAATAATCACTAGTAGGAAACAGTGCTGCCCTTTGTTGTACTGCTTCATGCTTGACAATGTTTGCTTTGATAGATGAGTCCCAATCGGTCGACGCATACTCCAACTGTAGGCATACTAAGGATTTATAGCATGTAGCATTTACTTGTTTGGGGCATGTAGACAGATTTCTATGAAGGAATGCTATCGTGTCGTTTGCCTTCTTTGTAACAAAGTCAATGCGGCTGTTCCATGACAAGGTGCTATCAATGGTGACTCCCAAATATTTGGCCTTGGATGTCATCATCAATTTTTGACCATGGATGGTATATATGGCTGGGACAATCCATCTCTTGTTGGTGAATCGGTTAACCTCACATTTGTCAGGATTGAATTCGATTTGCCAGCCATTTTCCCATCTATGTAAGCAGTCTAGATCAGCTTGTAACCATACTGTATCCTGGTCTGAGCCAATTACTCTGTACAGCAAGCTGTCATCGGCAAAAAGGCTGACTTGGGAATCAACTATCAATGGCAAATCATTGATGTAGATCTAGAACAGCAGAGGACCCATGACCGTTCCTTGGGGTATGCCTGAAGTGACGGGGGCTGATGGAGATGACTAGCCTTCAAGCACAACCTGTTCTTCCATCTAAAAAGCTGTTTATCCACTCAAGGGTCTTGCCCCAGACATCATAGTGATGAAGCTTGGTTGCAAGGCACTTATGAGGGACTTTATCAAATGCTTTGCTGAAGTCCAGCAGGATCGCATCTATTTGTTGTTTGTTGTTTAAACCAGCTGCAAGATCCTGGAGTGTGATTATAGGCTGGCTCTCACATGATCTCTTTTTTCTGAAACCATGTTATCTTTCATATAGAACATTGTTACTTTCAAAGAACTGCATCAGGAGGCTATGGATCATGTGCTCCATGACTTTGCAGCAAACTGATGTCAGAGAAAAACTGGCCTGTAGTTGCAGGCTTTGCTTTTGTCACCTTTCTTGAACAATGGGATGACAAATGCTCCTTTCCAGTCATTTGGAGTCAGGCCCTGCTCTAATGAGGCTTGGAATAGGAAAGTTACGGCTGGAGATATTGAAGGTGCCATCTTTTTCAGGAATCTTGATGAAATCTGGTCAGGTCCAGTCTCTTTATGTCGGTTAAGGTTTTGGAGGAGCTTAAGTACTCCTTTCACATTAATCTGGATGGATGGGGCAGTCGGAATCTTGCTAGTACTGAGATTAGGCATGTGCGTTGTGTCTTCAATAGTGAAGAATGACGAGAACTGGGCGTTCATGATTTCTGACTTGTCAGATGCACTGTAATGGATTGTGCCATTCTTCATCAGAGGGGAGACTCTGGAACCATCACATATTTTACTTTTCACAAAAGAGTATAATTTCTTACTGGTGCTTGTGTCACTGATCATATCACTGACACACTCAATGTAAGAATTCTGGCAGACTGTTCGAGTAATGTTCTTTG
Source organism: Megalonaias nervosa (assembly GCA_016617855.1). NCBI lineage: Eukaryota > Metazoa > Mollusca > Bivalvia > Unionida > Unionidae > Megalonaias > Megalonaias nervosa. Next base: position 154,422 of record JAECUM010000809.1, on the reverse strand, counting down.
TATGTGCCTATATCTATCCCAGTCCTATGTATGGTTTGTCTGTCTTGCTCTCTCATGTGCCTTCCCTCCTCTTCCTCCTGGAGTGTCTAAGTACCTGATGGTTACACCACAGAAGGTTGAATCTACAATATGTCATCTTCGATGGGACTTAGGTAGTAGTGACCTGTATACATTTTTGTTTAAATTTCAGTCAAAGATTGTTTTTGGTGTGGTTATGTTATTGTCTGATATAAATGTAGATGTGAATTCTGTGAGCTTGGTATGCATGGCAGTGGTATTTGCTTTCCTCAAGAAGTAGACGAGTCAATGAACTGGTAAAATATATCTGTTTAGAATAACGTTAGTGTCAATCATTACTATTCTGTGGTCACTGATCCCAGGTGTAGGGGAGCACTTGATGACTAGGGATGGGCGGTTGGGTCAATAACAAAACGTTAGTGTCAATCATTGCTATTCTGTGGTCACTGATCCCAGGTATAGGGGAGCACTTGATAACTAGGGGTGGGCGGTTGGGTCAAAAAGATGTCGAGTTTTTTTTGTATCTTGTAGGGAAGTCAATGATTTGTTCACATCCAATGTCATTCACTACATTAATGAAAGCTTGGTTGATAGGTATGGAGTAATTGTGCCCTAATATGGAGTTATCTGCCCAGTTAATATTAGGTGGGTCTGCATCTCCCACCGATCCATAATGTGTGTCCTTATATCATGATTGGAGGTCTACAATTTCTTCACAGAGCTCTTCTGTGTAGTCGATATTGTTATCAGTAGGTCTATAAATACTTCCAACAATAAGTGGTTTCTTCAAGCTGGTGCATGTAAAAGCAGCTGCTACAAACTTGGATTTGCTATGATTGTCTATTTCTGTCGCGTCAATGTTGGATCTAGCAATGATAGCCACTCCACCAAGGGAACTTCCCAGTCTGTTTCTTCAGGCAACAAATCTGTATGTATCTGGCAAAACGTTGTTCTCAGCAATGGAAGGTTTAACCATGTCTCGCTAGCAAGTAGGATGTCAAGATTGCAATACTCTAGCATGGTCCAAAAAGTTTCTCATTTGACACACATGCTTTGAAAGTTAATGCCCAGGAGTTTTTTCTTGGATATTGGGTCTGGCTTCCTAAGAGAATATGGCGAGGACGAAGATTTTGGCAGACCAATGTTAATGCTGGAGTTGAAGGATGAGATTGATGATTTTGTTGACTCTGTGCAACTGAGTGTGCTACATGAAGTATTGATGCTTTTAAAATCCTAAAAACAGGCTTGTGTTGAGTTTGGTACGCCGTAGTCACAGCAATACCAACTCACAACTGAAATTTCAAGGGGTTCATATAGCAGTACACATGTGCAGGCAGTTTATGTGGTACCATTTCTCACAGCCTGTACAAGCAACTGAGCATATCTTCTTAGACCAGGTGCATGCCTTTCCGCATATATCGCATGGATATTTCACCACTCTGGTGCCTGGGTTTGGGTGACAATCTGATACATTCAGGATAAGTAAAGAGAATATACAGAGTAAGTGACCAGACATTCATCTCTTAGGAGCCAAATATAACGCGTGTTTCCTCTGTAATTGCAAGCTGCATGGGAACATATCAGGAAAAATCCGGTGATGGAAACCTCCTTGATGGCAAGCAGTCGGTGGGGAAAGGGTATCTCTCATGTTCCATAATGTAGTCAAAAGGATTGATATTAATAGTAACAGAATGTGAGCATTCATATTTCAAATACTTAGACAACTAACTACAGGCATACATACATACATCATATGCCGCAACGTTGATGTTGTTGGAGAATGATTGAACGCACGAGTGTAAACAAGTCGATTTCCGGTTTCACGGTGACGTCACACTATATAGCGGGGAAAATCGCTCACTAAAAGTGATAATTACTGCTCAGATCGTACATTCTGGTTAGAAATACTGTAAATGCTACCTGTGGTGAATATTAATACACTTATAAGTCGCCGATGATGTGTCTGGGGCTCGCTAAAACTCCAATAAAACCATGAAATTGTCCTCCCGTGAATAGCCAACGTTGGACAACTCAGCACATGCGCACAGCACCTCGATGGGTTTCTCCGGTCGACGACGGCAAACACTTTCTCTGGATCTGCACATATCCCCTCCTTCGACACAATATGTCCCAAGTACTTGACTTATTTTGATAACAAACGACATTTCTTGGGCCTGAGCATCAGACCAGCTCTTAGCAACCTGTCAAAGACCTGTCGCACTATCCAAATCCTCTTCGAACGTGAGTCGAAAGATTATTATGTCGTCGAGGTACACCAAACATATAATGCCACCGCAGCCCCACCAGAACTGTCTCCATCAGTCTTTCGAAGGTCCCGGGTGCATTACAGAGCCCGACCGGCATAATACTGAACTCGCATAAACCTTGCCTAGTTGCAAATGCCATCTTCGACTGATCCTCTGGCTCCATTTCTCCCTGCTAATATCCACTCATTAGGTCTAAGGTCGAGAACCAAGTTACTTCTGATAGCGAATCCAGCGACTCGTCGATCCGCGGTAGAGGGTAGGCGTCTTTCTCATGTCACTTCGTTCAAGGCACGGTAGTCAACGCAGAACCTCGTTGTGCCATCCTTTCTTTACTAAAGCCACTGGCGACGACCATGTACTGGAAGATGGTGAAATTATCCCTTCCTTCAACATGTCGTTCATATGCTTCTCAATTTCTTGTCTGGCGTGAATCGGAACTCTTCTCAGGGGTAGTCTTATTGGTCTCGATCTCCCTGTTTCAATTTTATGTCGCACCTTTGTAGTCCTTTCAAGATAAGTATCAGATACAACAAATTCCCTTTCCAGGCTCTGACCAGCGTCCTCAAGACTAAGATGTCGTGACGCTCTCCAAACTTTTGAAACTGCTCTATCACTTCAATTTCCGGCACTGCCGAAGACAACAGCTTGTCAAATTTTCCTGGAACGATCATTTCCTGCATCACGGAAATATTCACTGTTTCGGCGATAATTATTCTGGAGCATCCTACTTGTCCACAAAAGTACGAGGTAAATTCTTCTCGATGGTAAGGCAACTCTTCTTAACATCGAGTCGACACGAGTTAAATTTGAGAAAATCTGATCCAAGTATTCCCTCTGCCGGCATGTCAGCAACCAGCATTTTATGTTGTCGACGAACCCCATGTAGGCTTATTTCGAAATGTCCCTTCGTCGACTGACATAGGTCTACCGTCTGCAAGGTTGACTTTTCCTCTTACAGGAATCAGGCTTGGCCTTTTCTTCGGATCCTCCGATAGACTTTTCTAGATAGGATAGTTACGGTAGCACCCGTTTTTATCAGGAGATCGACACCATTCCCTTCAATGGTGCCTCCTACATACAATCTGACGGCAGCATCCAAAGACCGGTTTCCAAGTCGATAAGTAACTTTGTTCCTCATGCGTCCTTGTCTTTCGTTCCTGTCTTATCTCATGCTACCAGTCGACTGCGAAGCCGGTTGTGAGCTATTGTTACATGACTTCTTAGTATGGCAATTTTTCTTGAAATTCCCCAGCTGGCCGCACCCGTAACAAACAAGTTCGTCATGGTTTCTGTTTCTCCGTCGCTCTGGGAGTGAACTCGATTGCTTGGTACTCCTTACTTCAGCCCTAAGATCAGCGACCAGTTCTCTGATCGCTGGCCCTTGCTTTTCTTCCTGTGCCGACACGTCACTGACATGCCTTTTCCCTCCCTGTCGCTGTAACTCAGCTCTAGTGAACGACTCTAACTCGACATCTATCTGTACCGCATTGTTAATCGTACCGAGTCTCGCCTGTTGTACCTTTAAGCGCGTGTCAAACTCGTCCAGGGCATCAACGAATTGTTCTTTAGCGAGCGTGTCGACCAAATGAAAACTCGCCTCTGGGTAGGCTAAAGTCGCAATCCGCCGTATACCCTGCGTAAGTTCCAGTAAGGATTCTCCATTCATGCGAGTCCTACTCCTTAGCTGAACTCTGTATAACTCTGTCTGGTTCGGTGATGCGAATCTCTGTTTCAGGGTCTCATCTGATTCAGCGTAAGGCTTCTCAGGTACTGTCAACAATTGCTGTGCTTGACCTTTAAATACAGTTTCTTTTCTTCTGTCCAAGAATTTAGGATTGGACACTGTAAAGGGGGGTCGTATCGTGTGGTGAACGCCCCTCTTTAATTGATTTGGCGATCGTTATCTAGGGAATAACCTCCCTCGATGTTATTGCCCAGTGTGAGTAGATAGATAGAATATTGACAGAGAACTAAGCGAAACTATTGAGAAAAAATAAACACATACGAGTCCCCTTAAACAATAAAATAAAATAAATTTAATTAAGATAAGATAAGATAAGAAGATAAGAATTCTTTATTTCAGACTACATAGTCCATACATCTAAATTAAAATACGGATATAAAGTAAAACATTATAAACATAAAAGAACATATATATCATATTTACAAGTATACAGACACATCTACAACAATGGACTGTGCCCTGCATTGTTAAGAATGAAATTAAGTGGCACATTTAAAGAGTAATTTGTTCCATCTACTAATAATATGAGAATTTAAATGAATGTCATAGTTCCAAAGTGATTTCAATATACAGTTCTCACTATTAGATAGTCTTGTTATCATTGAGAATACATATTTTCTCATTACTTCCTCAAAACTGAATACATTATAATTTACAAACATGTTGGAGGCACTGTTCCATCTAGGAAGACCTAATAGAAAACGAAGACTATTATTATAACCAATTACTAGTTTTCTTTTCATACATTCACTAAAGTTTGTCCACAGTGGAGCACAATACATAGTGCAGCAATAAGATTTGAATAATCTAATTTTGATACTCAATGAACAATTCTTAAATTTGCGTAGAAGCATGTTTGTTCTAGTACACAAATATCGATAATGTCTCATCATATCTTCATTATCTGACTGATTGGATTTCAAAATATGACCCAAATACATATAACTGTCGACATACGTAAGAGCATTGCCGTTAAGATGTACAGGGGGAGGTGATGGTAATTTAAAAGAAGTTGGCTGAAAGACCATGCATACTGATTTTTGTGTATTATAGATGATATCATTCTCTAATGCGTATTGTTCACATATCTTCAATAATTTCCTTAAACCTGTGATAGAAGGACTTATCGGTGACATATCATCAGCAAAACTAAAATTGTTAAGAAACAACACATTTGGTGGCAGACGTAACCCTACGTAACACTGGCCCAGGATACGATTTAACTCATCTATGTATATATTAAATAACAAAGGGGAAAGAATACCTCCCTGCCTCACCCCATTGGTTACATGGAAAGCGCTGGATATTACACTTCCCCATCGCACATAATACAACTGTTTGCCATACCAGTTAATTAAAGTATGAACTATGTATACAGGTATTTTAATATCAAGCAACTTTTTAAAGAGTGTCCAATGATTGACCCTATCAAATGCCTTACTAGCGTCTAAAAAGCATGCAAATACTGGGCTGCTATGTTCTACATAATAGCTGACGGTTTCCTTAAAGGCATATAGACATAAATCTGTTGAATGCTGCTTTTTAAAACCAAACTGATTATCGGAGATTGTGACTTCACATCTTTGTAGTATGATGCATTCAAATATTTTTGAGATAATAGTCGTAAGAGCTATAGGTCTGTAGTTATTTTTGTCCGCCAGGTTACCAATTTTGCTTTTTAGTAGCGGTATAATTGTAACTTTTGTGAAATCATCTGGTACAAAGTTATGCACAAACATACAATTAAATAAAATCATTAATAGCCCATGAAGTCTAGTATCTGAAAATTTAAAATGTTCCACATATAAAAAATCTGATCCTGGACATAAATTTAGAGGGATCACATCTGATGATAACCAGAAGGTTAACAGATATTGAATTTGGACCTGATTATGTGGGTCATAAGTAAATATTACTTAGCATGATGATGGAGTTCTGTACAAACTTACTAGGTATCATTGACCACAGTTGGGGATAAATTTAGAGGGATCACATCTGATGATAGCCAGAAGGTTAACAGATATTGAATTTGGACCTGATTATGTGGGTCATAAGTAAATATTACTTAGCATTACTTCATATTAGAGTCATGACATCACATCATGCATTTACCAGTAATATGTGACCCTGTTTCCAAGCACCTAGCAAAATGATCCAGTGGTATGTATTTAAATAGTCTGTTAAAATGATGTTAGTTGCATATGGAGTTAATGGCACTCAGTATATGTATAAAAATCGCTGTATACAGCTCATTGCCATTTTTTCATTTACCATGGTAAGTTAGTTCTAAAATCTTGTGTATAACGAACTCTTGCATAAGATCCTCTCTGTTATATCCTAATTTTAGGTTGGTTGAAAATAAAACATGGCATTTAATATGTTATATTTTTAGTCAAAATCTGTTTATTCAGCTTTGCTTATATTACCCTCAAGTTCTTGCCCACATGCAAGTGTCAGATTACCCTGTGTTTGCCAGTGTTATTACTCATAATTTTATAATTCAGGTCAAACTGCAAACTGTACAAACCTTGGTCACCCAGATTTGCCATTGCATAATGTACCTGCAAATCTGGGTGTATGCATTTGTTTGCAGTAATAAGTGGAATAAACATTGTAGACCATGATCTGCCTGTGCATTATGCAATGGCAGATCGTGGTCTCTTGTTTGCAGTTGGACTTGACTTGTAACAGAGTATATATTGTAACTTTGCTTGTAGTGGGTTCAGAAAGGTGCTTCACAGTAAGATGGATCATATTCAGTCATTCTTCTAATTAGATTAATTCACTTCTTCAATATAATAAAGCAGTTATTGCCCTTAGTTTGTTTTTGACATAACCTTTGGGTAACATGACATATGTCTCAAGTGGACAATTTATCATATGACCTCAAAACAAGGGCAATAATTGTTTAATATTATAAAAGAATTCAGATTGTATAAATACAAGATACAAATAAATATGTTAGTACTCTCTTTTTTTTGACTCATGAGGGTATTCATTAGGAGTGAAATGATACACCCGTGCCTTGTATCGATATGATTCACGATACACAGCCTGCGATATGATACGTATCGATACACATATGAACTTGATGGTCTTTCCATCTTCGGAGGGTAAATGGAGCCCTTTTATGTATGTTGACATTCCTGGTTGTATTTCCAATATGCAGATTACAGACAGACATATAGTTATCATGTGTTATTCTCATTGAGGACAAGATAACAAAAATACTTTCAAACAGACTACCTGTTGGTTGACAGTGAGTTTTATTCAACGTTTTAGGTCATCTTCATTCGTTGTTTAAATATATCTGCATAAAAAGAGAAATTCCAAATGTGTTCTCCATGTACAATTTTTAAGGAGAGATACTGACAGGATTTCTCTTGAGGCAGACCTCTCCCATTGTGAACGAAATAAAGCGGGAGTGGAAGGAAAGGAGGGAGAGGAAAAAATGGCCATAGCTCAATATTTACCTAACACTTGAGTACCTGTCTCTCTTTCTTCCAGCTCCACTTTCTTATAGCTCCACTGAAATCAACCTCTGTAAAAGATGTCACCTCTAGTTGTATAAACATTAATCTGTTAATTATTTATGTGCATACTCTGTTCCTTATCTGTGTATGATTATTGTTCTGTGCTTCCTTCTGAAGGGGCAATATACATAGCTAGCTTTGGCAGTTTGAATATGTTGGGAAACTGATCTTTATGATTGTTATGTAAAATTTTCCAGAGATCACAAGATATTATCATTTGGATACATCTGGTCCAAAATGGGATTTTTCACTAAAATAAACTTTGTTGACTCAGTGGTTTATTGACTACTATGCCAGATTTCTTATCTGTTCCATATTGCTATATTAGAGTTTTTAGTCCATCAATGCCATAGTCTGCTTGTACAGACAGGGTGTTCAAATAAATATCTTTACTTCTTAATTTCGTTTTTTAAACCCTTATTCATTCAGTTTATCTTAACCCTAATATGGATAAATGGTTTTGTAGCATATGATCAGCTGGGCTAAATTGAATGAAAGAATGAAAATTGCAGTAGGCTCAGAATTATGCCCCTTCTACATTTAATTTCGAAATACCGCTGAAAGGGAGACTGACCGCCATGCTGTCTATTTTTGTCCTTTGAACGTGTACATCTGACTCATATTTCAGACTCAAAATCACTCACTAGTATCTCCATTAACACTTTCCCAGCTCCAGTAATCCGATATACTTCATAACTTTAAAAATTATTGTCATCATCGTTACCATCAGCCAGTATTTGCCAAATGAAATCGTAATGAACCACACTAGGAATAAGACATTTTGGGTTTTCTAGGTAGCCCGTATTTTAAACACACATTTGTTAAACTTCTTTCATGGAAGGTTCAAACTACACCATCGTAATGCTTACTCCTGGGTATTGTGTGCCAATCATATTTAGTTTAACAACCATTCATGACATGCTTGAAGAACCCAGATGTGTAAAGTTTCCTACCCTAAATGCCTAGATGTCACGACAAGAACATTTAAATAAAAATTGTATACTTTGCCGAGTATATTTTTCATATGTGGGGCTTTCAACAAATTTGTTGGAGTTCTCATGCATCACTGTTCTCCAAGTGTGCGAATTCGTACAAATTTTGCACAGTTCATGCAATCGCGCACCTTGACAGCATCGCTGTTTAAGTACTTTACATATCAATTTATGACTTTTGCGCAAAGTTTCTCTTTGGCTTTGCCAATACTTCCTGTTTGTCATGCAGGTAATAAGCTACAATAATTTCTGATTGGTGGTTATTGTTTAACCTGGACTGGAACAAGCAATGACCAATGAGAATTCAATGTAACTTTTAACAGTGCAACACACCGGAAGTGTAGCTTTCAAATTGACAAAAGTACCTCAACATAGTAACTTTACGTAACAGTGGTTATTAAATGATGAGTAAAGTACTTAATGATAAATGTGGAACATGTTTGGAATGTATAGTATATGGTGAACAAGCTGCGGGGTTAAGATAATTAGCATGGAATGGGGGGGGCAAATTGCGAACCATGTCACTTTTGTTAATTTATAGACGGTGAGCAAGTATTCTCAATAGTCGTTTTTGCTTTTACTAATTAAATTGAGTGCCTGTTACTGCAGATGCAGTTTCAGAGGAATTTTAATTTTAAAGAATAATAAGGCAAACTAATAGTAATTATTTATGACATGGGAAGACTAAACTATCTTGCATACAGTAGGTATCCTTTGTATCGATTTTGCGTCGCTTGTTTCAGATGTGTATCGTTACAACAAAAGTATCGATGTATTGATATTTCGATGAATCATTTCACCGCTAGTATTCATACAGGTCCACATGTGCTTTTGATGAGCCTTGTTTGAAGCTACACTTTCAATGATTAGATTTTTTACAGCTTGTAAATTACATCCCTGTTTCAGTTGTCTCAACAGTAGTACACAGGTTTTGAATCGGCTCATGCAGTTGTTGGAAATTTTTCATTTCTGCCAACACCATCTCAAACTCAATTGTGGTAATTGTTTTATTTTCGATGACAACCAAGTAAAAGAAATAAAATCTACCAGACCAACCCAAGCGGTGACAGTTTCCTTTTATTTGAGAATATTGATAATCACAGTCAGTAATATATAATGATGCCAGAAACATCACCAATTAACCCACAATATCATGAAAGAATTTGCATCTGTAGCTAATGCAGGAATTAAATTGCCCAACAAATTATATGTTTGTATTGTTACTGAAAAATTATACTGCTGCTTAGTCTGAATGTATCATATTACTTTGTCAAAGAGGCCAAAATACTACTGTATGATTTTTCAAACATGAATTCAGAGCATATTGAAAAATTAACCAGGTCAAAAATTGCTTTAGAACATGCTCACCAAAAACTTAGTAATGAATACAACAAGAAGCATGAAAAGTCATTAATTTTTCAAGTTGCTGACATTAACCATGTCACTGGTGTGAGTGGTCATTGAAAACCCTGAAGAAGTTTAATACTCGTTGAAAGCAGTGAAATGTTAAAGAAAGACAATGAAGATAGTGCAGACAACAAAAACAGAAGATCCTCATGATCACTACCAAGAACATATTAATGAGAGAGATGACATCGGCATGTAATATGTGAAAACACCAATGGAGATTACACATATGCATGACAAATTATATCAGGAAATTATATGTGACAGGGAGAAAGTGCAGAAAAAGAGTATGTCAGGATTGTGAAGAGAGATTCAATAAAATGGATTATTGGGTGTTTGATATTATTCAGATCAGATTACCCTTACAGATTCTCTGCATTTTTGCTGATGAAGTCCCAAAAAATACTCACCATGGTTCATTCCAGCAAGACTATGGAAAACATCTAAAGCTGTAAAAAAAATTGCATCTTAATGTTTCATTCCACTTCTAACATTTATTTTCGTTTAAAATAATTTTATTTGATCAGTGTGAAGGAAGTGCTTATTCAGTTGTTAACATGCAAGCTGCTAAACCAACTGCAGGCATCAAAGGGAGCAATTGTTTTTTAAAATGGTGTCCAGCATTGTGTGAAAAGAAAAATGGGAAGAAGGCAAAAGTTGAGTGCTGGCCAGATGTTTCTAAGATTTATACAAATCTTTGGCCATTTATAAAACAGTCTAACAAAGGTATTCATGATGTTCACTGTGGTGTGTATGCATTGGATTTCTCTGTCACGTAAGGTGGTAGAATTCAACTGCTGCAAGAGCCCGTCAACTGTGATGATGAAACAATAAAATGATACAATAAAACAATACTTGAATGTAAAACTCAGCAAGTGATAAACCTGATATTGACGCTGTGGCTGACAGCACCAGATTTTCAGAAAAACTTATTAAGGATTTTGACAGCACATATTGATATGTGCAAAGAAGAGGAGGAGCAGTAACCACTGGAGTATTTGGTGTAAGACATGTAAATATTGGCATGTTACATCCTCAGGGCCACTTTAGACTTGTTGCTGATAGATCCAGATATTTATTTTATCATCTATGCATCCACTAATTAATGGGGTCACTTAGAATTTAATTAGTAGATCAAAAACAAGTCATTGGAAGATCCAAAATTCTGAAGCTAAAATATTAAAATCTATGGACATTGGATTCTTCATTAAGGTAAGGTCCAAAATGAAAAGACATCACAAACTTTTTCACTTGCTGGCTTGTTTAGATGAACAAGTCTGAAACAATAGAGATACATGGGATAAATGTTTGGGATGTAGCACTATTAACTGTCTTCAGTATTTGTATTTAAAGATCACTAAACTTGTGTACATGGCAGACATGATGTTTACAATCAAATATAATTACACCAGGGGCCAGATAGAATCTGATAGTCTGAACCGCACTGGTGTACCAGTACCAACTCATGGCCAGTTGGAATCATCACATTGGCACATGAAAACTCAGTGTCTCTGACTATCTTGTCGGACATGATATTATCCAAGGGTTTGCTTCAACAGTGATGAAGAGGCATTCACAGACAAATCCACTGCAATAAAATTCCTCGTCATTTATATTGTACCAACAGTAACTTGACTTGCAGAAGAAAGGAAAACCGAGACATATTCAGCAAAAGACTTGCTTGTTTGCATAACAGTTCTTGAAGAAAAATTAGTACAGTTGTTGATGACATCAATCAAGGGCATAATCACTGTAGTTATAGTTAAACTTAAAAGTGTAAAAGTGTACAAACAGTCACCAGAGACATAAATATTCCCCAGGAAAATGTAATTGCATGGCATTTGTACCAGTGAAGAAAAATGCTTGGTTGGAAGTGCGTGTGCATATTGCACCAGACTGCAATGTGTCTTGACAAGGTCTATCTGCAGAGCAGTTGTACTTTGTGGTGACTTTAGTAAAATAAGAACTGTGATGAACCCCCAAAGCTACAGATGCAATAAAAAAATAAAGTGGAGCAACTGCTGTGGTGCTGGCAAAAATGGTAAACTTCCAACGACTCCACAGGTAGCTTTAAAACCAGAATGCTAGCACTGAGACAGAACCAGAACAGGCTGTGATTTACAAGCATTAAAACCCAAGTAGATTGTTAAAATATAGGATATTGCTAAGCACATCACAACATATTTCCATTATTTGATATAACAATTTACCATGGTTATAACAAAATTCTGATAATGTTGACATGGTTTTGGGGTACTCTTGAAGACACCTGAATGAAAGCTAAAGATAATGACATATGATCAATAATTGTGTTGATTCATTAAACATACAATTATTGTGCAGTTTTATGCTCCATCAACAGATATGATATTCACTACATCTTTCTTACCTAAATAAAATAAAAAATGACCGAAAGATGCTCCGTTTCATCTACCTCATTCTTGATCAATAAATTAAACATGGGTGCCCAGACCTGGAGATCATGAAGTTCTTGAGCTATAGTTTGATCTTGAGATTTTGATAACCAGTCATAAGAAACTTCTGACCAGAAGCTTAATAAGAAAAGACATACTTTACGTCATTTCAGCCATACATTATCTGTACATTCAGCAATCCTTAAGGTTCTTAAAAAGTTTGAGCAGGGTAGACTTTAGAAAAATATTTGCAGCAGATATATGCTAAGCACACTGCAGTACTATAGCTTCTTGTCCATCTCATATGGTATACATTAAATCTAGTTTATACAGGACAATTAGGTGATCACAGAGTATTTTCTTGACAGATGTCCTCATATTTCAGTGAAATGTTTAAGTAATGAAGAAAGAGGGTCTGTACCATTTACAGTTAGACCTGACTTATAAATGAGCAGCTGTGGTAGCTATGTAAAACAATACATTTTTTATAACAATTAAATACTTCACAATTTCAAGTGATCACAAATGATCATCCTTAAAACAAGGCTGGATGAGTGTTAGCAAAAGTCAGCTTAAGCTGACTGAAAAATTTAACTTATTTAAACAACCCAGTTTGGTGTGTGAGTCCTAACCATTATTCAGTATGAGTGTAATACATTATACACAATGTGCTTTCCATCACAGCACTTTGTATTCAGAGAGCAAATGCTCTTGAACAATGTTAATAACATCTTTGCCAGTCAAAGGTTTTATGAAGCTTAATATCAAAACCCATGGCATACACAGAGCCAATTCCTGTATGGAAGTAGTGTCATTTGATTCTGCAGCTCAGTCTTTTTTATATCAGCAATATTGCATTATTCTGTATAACAGCCAAAAAAGACTGAAGCTTTTCAAGAGGACATTAGTTTTGATTTGGTTGAAGTAAACCACTTAGACTGGCTTGATTTATTTATGTTTGCTAAGTGTTTGTATGCAGAGATTTTAATATGTTAATGATTGACTTGACCTTTTAGTAAGGAACAAAAGTATCTTATTTATCCTTCAAATAAAAGCTTGGATGATTTGTTGCTTAAGTTAGGTAAAAGTTATTGAAATTGGTATGCTTGAGAACACGACAACAAATAGTAAGTATTAGCTGAGGATACACAAAAATCACTGTAATTAACACATTGAATATGCCATAAAGAATACTAATTTCTTGACTTCTTTGGGAATCACCTTGGGCAGATAAAAACAGATCTCCTATTTTTCTATGCATTGAGTATTCAGTAATATCGATGTGGCAGTTTCCTGTAAATTGAAAAATTTGGACACCAATGTTATTTGCTAATGGCAGTTTATAAAACCAAATAGTGAAAATAATAATTTGTAATCAAAATTTTACAAGTAACTGTATTACCATACTACACTTACACATGGTTTCAGCACATACTCAGGTACATATGGTAATCAGAGAATGTAGAAATTAGTGTGGAAAATTATGGGTTTTTTATGGTAATCGGAGGTGCTAGAGAAGAGTGTGTAAACTTGAGGGTTAAGAATGTATGAATTCTTTATTTCAGGTTTAGTAAGCTGAAGAATCCATGGAATTAACAAGTAACCCTATCAATAGTGTGAGGGCTTTGAAGTGCATGAAAGATTGATGAACCTTTCCATTTAGGACTGACTTGAGATTTGTTTCATCAGAACCACATTTGTTGGTCTTGCATTTGTTCCTATTTGTTTCAGTATGTTTCATTTTATTGTTTTAAGAACATTTTTCTTTATTAGTGAAATTTCTCATCAGTTTAGAACATTTTTTTCTTTCTTTTTGCTTCCTAAAGATTCCATGTATAATTCCGGTGTTCATTATTTGCATATCAAACTTTCATGAGTAATAACTTTCCTTTTGTTCAGATTCAAAATTGAAGTATTGATACTTATCATATTTTTAATGCTAGTGTTCCTGTCTCTGGTAAGGAATTGCTCTTACAAATACAAGTTTATGAAAAATAAAAAGCTCCAGCCATGGCAGATTAAAGTTTTTATGTTACATATTTTTAAAAACAATGGTTAAAAGATTTATGGACCTTTTTGTCTCCAGATCTTGCAACAAATCTGTTAGTTTTTAAGTTTAATAATGTTTGTTACCTGGACACAGCAGGATGCAGTTCCACTTTGATACAACAGCTACTTAAGCATTTGGTTACTAACTCTCTCTCTCTCTCTCTCTATATATATACACACACACACACACACACACACACACACACACACACACAAACACATCCTACACTATCCTAGACTAATGCTGTCATTAGGCTCAGTGGTGCATACTAAACATAATTTAGATGTCTGTAACCACTTATAAATATGTCTGGTTTACCTTTTTCTAACAAAAATGTATTGATTAGTATTTGTTTGCTGTTGGTTTTGATGGCACTTTTCATGCATATTATTGGCTATATCATGCCAAAGAAATGGGAGTTAAATGCTTTTCCTTAGGACACACCAGGACAGCGGAGGTGAATTAGTAGCGGTATACAGATTTCAGTTATTAGAGCCCAACATTGAGATGCAGTAGCCCTTTTTAATCATCTTTTATGTCTATATGCTGTCAATATGCCCCAAGGACCTCTTGGGTTAAGGGATTGATGATGATGATGATGATGATGATGCGGTCCTTCGCATTTCTTCATCTATTTACATTTTATATGGCTAGCATAACACAGCAGATCTTTTTTATACTCTATCTGCTCACTTGTAAGTTCTGTCCACCTGCAAACTGCATAGATTCTGATTTGATAATGCACCAGTTGAGCAGGGTCTATGTTTGTTCTACTAATTACTCCTACCAGATTGCATAGACCCAACCAATAAGTGAGTATAGAAAATAATTTGATGTGCTACAACTCTATAGTCTTAAACTAAGTAACAGAAAAAAAGTGATACCAACAAGTTTAGTAAAATTCAACTAATAATGTATTTCCCTAGAATACAAAGCAAAAATTGTAAAAGAACTTGCAGTATTGTGAAATGAATCCAAAATAATCCTGAAATCAAAAGTCCCAAATTATAGTGTTCTAAATGAATTCCAGGTGTTGAATGTGCTCATCTGCCAATTGCCTTTAGTGTGCTAATATGCCAAAAGTCATGATGTATAACAGTGATATAATTAGAATGTCATTGAATTCACAATAATAACAAAATAGTGTTTTAGTTCAGTCATTGAGCCCTTTGTTATTCCAACGAATAATTCAAGTAAATTATTCCTCTCAAATTATAACTTAACAGAACTGAAAGACTGATTTGAGTTACGAATGAATAATTTTTATGTAAACAACCAGATATAAAGAACTAAGATGCAAAAATAGGACCAGAATGGGAGTAATTTTCAATGGAAATTTCCATCAAATGCGTAAACAAGATCAGGTTTATTTCCTAAATTTTTGTAGCCAACCTGATAGCAATCAGGTAGACCATAGAATTTCCAAGGGGAAAACCAATGTCCAGAACTCAGATCCAAGTAAACATGTTCTTTACAAATTATTAACTTAAAATATAAACTAAAATCATGGACAAAAGTTAGCTGTGTAATATGTTGCTTACTAATGACCCTTACAATCTACAGTCATGGAAAAAAGTTGAACACAGAAATATATAGATATCATAACAAATCCCATTTGGTAAATTAATACCTTATACCCAATGGGATTTGTTATGATATCTATATTTATATATTATATATATTAATACCTTATAGGGGCCCCAAGTGGCCGAGAGGTCTAAAGCGCTCACCATTACAGATCATTGCCATCTCACCTCTGCGTGGGTTCGAGTCTCTGGCTCGGCCAATGTGGGTATGTGAGAAAGCATGACAGTTGCTTCTCATGGGTCAGTGGTTCTTTCCAGGGTTTTCCTGGGTTCTTCCTCCACCATTGATACTGGCCGCCATGTATAGCCTATCTTGTGCTGAAAATGGCGTTAAACCCTACAACAACATAATGCCTTATACTTTGAATATATTCCTTTTAAAGACTTTTTTCCCCATCTATTTATGACAGCTACTGCCCTTTTTCGTATCTTCACAATGGCAGTTTTATTTTGTGGTAGCATAGTTTAGTGTAACTCACCATGACATGATGCAATTTGATGTGAAGACTTTAACATGTGTGCCTTTTTGGTCACTTCTTTTGTTTCATTTTATGGGCTTTGTACAGAAATATCTTCAATTTGGAAGTTGCTTGCAACCAGCATGGCTCAGGATCCAGTCCACATCACTTGAAAAGATGACATAAATTATACTATTAACACTCTTGAGAGGTGGAAACAGAAACAACTTAGTAACATAAATATGTTAAAGATTTTAATAGAGATAGCACAGTTAAGTATTCAATGTATCTGTCCCACACAGTGAGGATGTAAGTAATTGAATGCAATCTGACTATAGTGAATTTGTTTCAACCAATCTTCGGAATTCAGGAATATTAAACAATCTGGACCAGAAACTTTCACATCTACAACCACAAGAAAAAAGTGAATTTAAACAGCTAATATGTGACTATGAGCAGTTGTTTCCTGATGTTCCTATTGGAACAAATAAAATCAATCCTGATGTTGAGATTGAAGATTCTACACCTGTGAAACAGCACTCTTACAGGCTGAATCCTCAAGCAGGAATGTTTGAAAAGAGAAATTCAATCATATCCAGGAGAATGATTTAATAGAACCAGGTAAAAGTAACTGGAATTCACCATGTATTCTTGTGCCAGATAATACTTTCTGAATATATACTGACTATAGAAAATTGAACAGTATCACAAAAACATTCATTTGCAATGCCAAAAATTGACAGCATTGACAAAATTGGAAATGCAGAATATGTCACCATGTTGGACCTTTTGATAGGATTCTGGCAAATTCCACTTACTGAAAGAGCAAAGGAAATTTTGACATTCATAACTCTGGAGTTTATCAATATAAGGTGATGCCATTTGGTATGAAGGGTTCTCTAAGTGAACATCGTTTAATGAACATGATTACATCTGGTCACTTTGGGCAAAGTTACTACAGTCTGATTTCATGCCATCATTTAAAACCTCACTGTGTGGGACTGGTACAACTAAATGTTGACTGAATGATCAACAGGGCTATCTATCAACATACAACATACTCCTTTAACATATATGTGGCAAGGTTGTTTATTTTTTCTCCTCCCACGGTTGTTAATAATATAATTTAAGTCACTTACTTTTTTTCAACTGTATAAGGGCCATAATATTTGACCTGAAGAGAATTTTGAGGTATGGGCAAGAGAACCACAACTTTATCACCAGGTTGGAAACTCCTTTCCTTTTTATTTCTGTCATACCTTGATTTCACTTTCGACTGAGTAGAGTGGAGATTAGTTCTTGCTACTTCACAAGTCTTTGACGAGTTATATTTGAAATCAGAAACATTGTCAGAAAGATTAATTCCAGACTCTTTGGTTGAAAGAAGTTTCTTTATTAATAACCAGAGTAGTCCATGTGTTATCGGCAGAAGAGTTAAACTGTTGTATGCCTAATTCATGCATAACTTGCTGGAAAATTCCAGACATAAAATTTGACCCTTGATCAGATTTAACAGATTTGTGAAGGCCAAAATGTTTTTTTTTTTTTTTAATTTTTATTAAAAAAAGAAAATATTGGTTGCCTGTATTGATCTTAGGTAAAGGACTATCACAGTCTACTATTATTCTACTAAATGGTTCGTCAAAAATTAGTTTTCATATCATTTAACAAGAGTCACAAGATCTACAGTATTTGGGAACATCACTTTTATTTTGGACCAATAAAATTGGTTCAGGATCTTGTCATAAGTTTTGTTGACTCCTAAATGACCAACCAAAGGAGTTTCTTGGACTAGACAAAGCATTTCCTGTCGTTATGACCTAGGAACAGCAATGTTATAGCTCACTAACTACTCGTCACCAGCGGGTACCTCAGGTGGTCTCCGTCTCTCATAAGGACGCCGTTTTGCACAAGATAACAAATTGGTACTTTTGTGGTTTCAGTTTTACTGATAGCACTCTGAAACAAACGGAAGATCTCCAAATCTTGTTCCTGTTCGACAATGAGTGATTGTCTATTGTCACCCAGATTGGAATAAAGGGAATGAGTAGTAAATTGATCAATACCTCTTGATTGATCAATACCAGGAGCGAATGTGACCCCATCATAAGACTGACCAATAAATGTGTCAAGTATAGAAATAATTTCCTGATTGACATCATTCTCAAGAGCTCGTTTTGCCACAGCTTGAGTATCTGCACAATCAGGGTATAAATCAGGGATTGTTTTTCAGTAGGATCGACGTTTATGCTTTTAGATAGGACTTGTTACAAGTGGATTAACCACAACCTTATCTCGAGCTAGGTCATTGCCTATTAATAAGCCAATACCCTCAGTGGGTAAGGAAGTCACTTTTCCAACTGTCACTTGTCCAGATACTAAGTTTGACGACAAATTTACAGTGGAGAGGAAAGTTAACAAAACTGTATTCTACCCTTTGAATATTTTCACCAGAAAAAGACTTTTCAGATAAAGACGAAATACATGATAATAAAAGACCGTGAAGCTCCTGTGTCCTTAAATATTTTAATAGGGATAGACTGGATAAAATCAACAATATGTGATATAGAATCTTTGGACATGAATGGTTCATAATTCTCCATTATAAAATCAGACTGGGGTTTGTTTGAGCCAACAAATGTATTGCTTTCAGTACCTCACCGTGATCTTGAGCTGTTTTATATAAACGTATGTGGAATAGCTCGATATTTATTCTGTTGCTTATTTTTCAATCTGTAGCAATTCATAAATAACTTGCCCTTTTTCTTACAATAAGTACACGTAGGAAGAGATAAGGATTTCAGTTTGATTCCTAATGTTGTGCCAGATTAAGATTTGAAAGTACCAAACTTAGACGAGTTTCTCTTTTACCCCCAAAAAATGTTGTGAGGAAGACTTATTGACAAAAAAGGTTTGTGCGTCAAGGAATAATCGTCACGTATGAGCAGCATTTTTTAACGTTTCGACCCTTTACTCATTAACGCGGGTCTTGACATCACTATGATACAATTCGTGAACTCTTAATCTAATGTTATCGTAATCTTGATCAACCTTGTTGGCTGAGTACCACCTATCAAATAAAAGATCTTTTTCCCTTGCAAATTCGACATTGGTCTGTTCATTTTATTTCATTTCCTAAACATTTGTTGACATGCATTGGATACCAACTCATAACCCTTACGTTCCTCAACCATATCATAATTAGTTCTTTCGTTGTAGTGTAGACTTCATAAGCTTCTCCAATAAGTGCATATTGTTATTATTTATTTATTTTTAAAAGTCTAGTGCTGTCTTGGCCATTTCAAATTTTCAAGCAATTTTCTCGAACTTAGGAAAATATTTATGTACTTTTATTTAAAAGGGGGGTACTAACCTAACATTTCTGGTAATATTAAAACCTCAACATGCGTTTAAAAGGGGGAGAGGGAGGGGTGCTTTCCGTTTGCCAGTTCTAATTCGTTGTGTCTATATGGCATTTCCCTTTCTTTCTGCATTTCTCATCTACTCATTCTCTCAACATCTGTATTTCTCTCCTTTTTTCTTC
This sequence comes from Megalonaias nervosa, assembly GCA_016617855.1. Classification (NCBI taxonomy): domain Eukaryota; kingdom Metazoa; phylum Mollusca; class Bivalvia; order Unionida; family Unionidae; genus Megalonaias; species Megalonaias nervosa. The sequence goes on along the minus strand of JAECUM010000809.1, from coordinate 134,409 downwards.
GCATTTGCATTAATCTCTTTCTGTCTCTCTCTCTTTTCTTCGTTCTTAATTTTGGATTTCCATCATTTCTTTTTGAAGCTGAAACTTTTTAAATGTGTTTCCGTCTGGTTTTTCTTTAGTTTTAATTCTTTTAATTTCATTACAGAGCCGTTAGAGACTTACTAATCCAAAAATTTCTTTTCCACCAAATACTTGAGCAGAATAGTTTTTATTTCTTGCTTCTTTATGGATGCCTTCGCTTCAGTAGACTCATTATGCCGGTTTTGGAGTTTTATTACTTTTCAAGGTCACAGTCTCAATCTCTGGTGAATTTTACTTATTTAGCACCAGACCAAACACGTTGTGCAACCCGTGGATTATTAGCATTTATTCATTATGTTCATGAAATTGAAGTGGCCCAAGCAAGCAGCCAGTCATACAGTGACGCAGAACAGCAACCGGCAAAACATCCATTATCACTCACATCCTCAAATGTAATCCACTTCCGATTGCTAGATTTGCACTCGCTGAATCAGCCGGCATAATTTGGAAGCGACTGAGCCGCTTGTAATCCGCATTCGATCCACATCAACGTTTTTGATGCTATCAGCGACTCGCATTGCTACTTGTTTACCGATTGGTGTAGAGCGCGATGATAAGGCTGTGGGCACCTTTGCTACTCCTGTAAAAAAAAAAAAAAAATCCACGAATAACATCACCGAGGCCAGTTCCATAATGTGTCGCGTAAGCAGGTTTTCTCGCATTTACGGGTTTCACACATCTACATATGACTGTAATTATTCTATTTAAACATTAGGTCTATCTCGATTGTACAGTTGTATCATCAGTCTTTCACCACGCTGATCACTAACGTGCCCGTCATGATTCACAAGGGTTAAACTAATATGCGTCAACCGATTATTATGACGTGGAAGATACACGCGTGCCGCGGACGTTATCGGTGTCAAATCACTTGGCTCCACAGTTGTTGAAAACCCAAACAGTATATAACCCTGAATAACTACGCTTGTTGTTTTAGACCCACTTTCGTAACTTCCACTAATGGCGTCACAAGTTGATCTGCGTTGCTGAGGTAATTTTCCCAATGTTAGGCGTGATATGATATCCCATAAGTAAAATTTACGTCAGGCCAAACTAAAACTGATCTTATTGATGACCGTGCATTGTCAACCGCATACGTTTAAGACTCTATTGCGATGACAGAACTGAGTGGGGGCTCATTGGCATGTGTATGAATTTTAGAGTCTTTGCCAGTTATTAACATGATTCTTTGTCGAATTTCTTCATTGATCCATAACGTGTCGTACGCGCCCCATCGGAATTCATTATTATGCCAGGTGGCACCAGTGTCTGCGGAAAACATGAGTAATTTATGGGCAGAGCACCAAACGGCTGTGATTGGATATTAGGCCAACTGTAATAAACTCGCAGCGATGCAAGTGCGATCTGAAGTCAACCCCCTAGTACAACAAGATACTATCTGCAGTTTTTAGAATTTTGAGAAAAAGCTGTTTAAATATTTGCACTTTTTATGTAAGTGAAGTAAGTATTATCTGTATATGCTTTTTGAACATTAGTGTAATGAAAATTGTGCAATACATAGACAGTTATTTTAAACAGTATGCCCCTTTTTGTTAAATAGCACCTTGATGCATACACTTAATATTTGAAACCTTTTAAGCATCAACATGCTATTTGGCATATGATTCCTTGATGCTCACAGACAACTTGCTATAAAAATATATTATTGTAAAATAGACACTTTTGCAATAAAAAAATCGTCGACTATGAACATTTTGATGTGCAATATTGCTGATTTATTTTCTTTGTATTGTACATCATGTAATTTGCAATCCTTACAACAAATTTCAAGATTAACTACTTTTTCTTTTAAAGATGAGCACACTAATAAAATGAAAAAGAATGTTACTGTTTGTATTCAGGATAACATGACATAGCATATTTTGCACTACTTAACATGCACATCTAAACAGATATTTGCATTAGTAACTATTTGTATTATTTCTTCCTTTGATAGTTACTGATGCACTTAAGTCACAGTTCACTTATTCATCATCAGTTTCATATTCATTCACTTTCTGATATATCTGCCACTGGAAGGCAATCTCTGTATGCTTCGATGATGGTATGTCAGTAGTATGAGAAATGCCGTTTCTAGCGCATTTCCATACCCGATGGTATTTTTTATATTTATTTTGTCATTCTGTGGTTTCTATCTTCGAAAAATAAATATCCCCAAGCTTGGGAAAAATCATAGCCTTGAGGGTATTTATTTTCCATAAATAATCATCTGTTTTGTCATTCTGAAGCTTTTATGTTTACAAATAAATTTTGATTGTTTGGTTTACATTATTTAAATTTAAATTAATTAAATAATGTTAGACTACAAAACAATTTTATCAATGTATACTTGTAGAAAAGAACCTTATAAACCAACCAAAACATTTACAACAAAAAGTGGGGAAACCATTACTACTACTTGTATAAAAGTATACGCCTTTAATTTAAGTGAAAAATCTATGGTTATGTTTCTTTCAGTTGCATTTGCTTCTTTCGGTTTTATGGTAAATCAAAAAATTATTGGATCACAAAATTTTATGATAGGAACAGATGAGGATTTTTGGATTTGTTATAAGGTAAAAAATCAAGAAGATGAAAAATTATTACAGAACTGGATGAACGACCCTGAAACAGATGTTTATACACATCTGATAAACAACTTACCAGAGAAAAAACGAAAAATATTAATTGATATGAAGAGAGAACAAGAAAAAGTTGAACAAGTAGATCGTTTTTTAACTAGGTTAAACAGTTTAAACTTACAAAATTACTTGTAATTTTTCACATCTATAATGACCTAACGCTAGCAAGTTTTTCAACAGAGCAAGGTTTTCCAGTGCAATATGCTAAGTGTTCAGCTGATAACAGTTTATCTGGAATAATTAGCTTTTCCGGAAGAAACGGATAATCGTTATGTAAATCATACAGTTGTTCCGGATATTTTGCATCAACTTCAACGAAATAAGAATAATTAGCTTCTGTCAAATCTTTTGTTAAATCATTTGTATCAGAAAGAAAATCTGAAACGGTTACCCAATCACCGCACGCATACGGCATAGACTGTGACATCGCCCAACTATAGAATCCGTATTTATCGAGACAAAGTATATAACTAGAAAGCTTATTTGGATCAAAATCGTTCATATATTTATTATTTGCATGTGCATGTTTTTTTACCGATAACACTTATTCCACCACGAATACTTTTTTCAATAAAATGATACTTATCAATGTTGCCTTTTGTCACAAGTTCAACGTTAACTCCAGACAACTTAAATAAAGCGTCCCAACTTAGTCCAGAAGATGAAAAATACCAAGCTGGATCTAGTTTGTATTTATTAATGCTGGTTCGGCAAAAGCTGCTAAATATATCATCGAGCAACAGAACATCTTGAATCAAATAAATATCCATATAATCTCCGATAGTTCTACAATCGAATTTGCGCCAAACATTTACCGCGTGTAAATAATCTGCGTCAGTTATGCTAGAATTATTCAACGACGAATAAAATTTGTCTATGGTTGGTAAAGACGTTTTTGTTAGCGCTTCGAATTTGTCAATATACTCATAGGGGAAAATACCTTTTTTCTTCATTAAGTCTACACTATCGTTAAAGTGTTCTGTTAAACTCGGAAAATCTTTACAATTTCCAGCAAGTGCATCTAACGAACTAGCCATAAATTGCATGCTATCAATAAAACGAAGAGGTCCAATCGTTAATGACATAAATTTTTCTTTATTGTTTGGAATTCCATTAATTTTTTGCTTATTACATAATGTTACAATATCAGGATGACCAAGAGCTCGAATCACATAATGGCTGTCATATCCGCGAAAGTTGTGCGCGATACATGGTATAAAACTTGTTGAATGAAATTTATCCTTACAGTCAAAATGAGCTGGCCCAGTGTATTTACCTGTAATATAACAATGATCACGAACTTTATAGTTTTTGTCGTTGTTAAATTTGCCTTTACAAATATGACAAATTGTCTCAGAACGATATTTTGATTTCTTCTTCATCACTCAATGGCAACATTGTGTGTTTTTTTCTGATAATTGTTGATTAATTTTTCCTGCTTCGATAAATAACTGTTTTATTAACCAAACGGCGGGTTCTTCTTCTGTAATTTTTCCTCGGCGATACAGTTTCACCGGTAATGGCAAACTTGGATCAACAATACAAGTAACTTTATACGCTACTGAAACAGCAATATGTTTGTGAGTGTGTTCTGTAGGCGAAAAATTCACTTGTGGATTTTCTGGGGACAAAATTGACTCAAAATCGTACGTTATCGTAAACGGAATTGTTGATTGCTTGATATGGTTTGTAAATTTAAAATTTTTGTTTTTTACCTCTGGTAATGTTGTTTTCTGATTATAAACACAATACTCAAGATGTTTTTGTAAAATATCTTCTCTTATAAACCCATATACACACTTGTAACAGAAATATTTTCGGTGTTCATTTTTATTGTACTGTCCACCAACTAGTCCATTAAAGTTTTTGATAAGTGAATAATGTTTATTATACATTAATAAATTTACAGTAGCAGGTCCAGCTAATTTTGATATTCGAATTGGGAATAATTTTTTTGAATTATCTAATCCAAAGACATTTATACCATGTGGGATTAAAATTATGTTATTTTGTTCAAATTTATCGATTTGGTTTGTCAGCGTTGGGAAATCTATTCCAGTTAAATTTAATTTTGAAAGGTGCAACTGGTATTTTGAAGCTCTATTTGGATCTTTGTCAGTTGGAAACAGTTTTGCTGAAACGCTGTTTACAAAACACTTATCATCATCGCTGATAATATTTATGCAGCAATGTGTCTTCTTTATTATTTCTGGTAATTCTACAAACTTTCCAGCGCGAATTGGATTATATTTATGTGTATGAATCAGCAGCTCTATGTTATCAATAAAAACCCAACCAGATCCTCTTGTAGTGTATTCATAAATTTCTTTTTCTAATTTCTGTTTTATTTCGTCAGCGAGTAAATCAGCATTATAATGTTCAAGTATAATATAAGGCTTAGTTTTTAAGTACGGTTCGGCGAAGCTTTCACTATCAACAGCATGCTGAAATAAAACCTGTAATTCTACAATCATTTTTCTTGTGTTTCTTTTTGCAAAACATAATTAATAGCGTCCCTAAGTACATTCCCAAGTGGTGGTGCCAAATTGCTAAGATCAACTTGGTAAGTTTTATTAAATCCTTCGAAAGATGATCTCATGAGTAATATTTTAAGTTTATTTTCTCTGATCTTGGTAATTTCGTTTTTTATATGCTCAAGTTCATCAAGTGTTTTTGGAAATTTTGCTGTTTTTCCAGTTAATTTTTTATAATCGCTGAGTACACTTCTAAGTGCAAAATTACTAGTAATTTTGTTATCTCGCGAAATTGCAGGCAATTTCATATTTTGTGTTTCTGGCATTTTATTTCTTCTTGGACTAATTTATACTGAAGTTTTTGATTATCGATTTTAATTAAATTAATTTCATTTATCAAACGTTCCAAGTCGGAATTCGGTTTTGGATATTTTGGTTTTATTACAGTAAGTTTTTCATATTCTGCCATTACTTTCATAACTTTTTCATGACGACTTGTATTTAATGACATCTATATAATATAGTTTTACATAATATTTATATTCAAATGTGAATACGTACAATTATACAAGTATAATTGTTAATATATAATGCCATTTCCAATCGGTATGTATAATTGCAAGTGATTATTTCAAGGCTCAGCCGAAGTTTGTGGAAAATCTTGTTACGATGAGAAATTCTGTGGTCTACATAAACAAGCTAAATCTAATGAACCTCAACCTTGTTTAGGCTGTGGAATTGGGGTTAAAGGTAAAAATCATTTATGTAGGAATTGTGGAGGCCCAAATTACAGATCTTCTATTTTCTATTATAAAAACAGACAACCAAGATATTTGCTGAAGATGGATCCACCAACTGCTGCTGAGTATGCGCGCAAAAATCATTCATAGAATTTCCCAAGTAAAAAAAAAAAAATTAATTAAATATGCACATATTCATATATAAATGGAAAATTCACACCGGTGTCAATGGCTTTTGCTCGGTACAACAGAAAAATGTAATAACCTAATTAGTAAATTTACAAAATTAAAAAGTGAATTATGCAGAATTCATGAGAAAATGTTAAGCAAATCTGACGGTCCCAAACCATGCATAAAGTGCGGTAATGGCGTTCGTGGCCAAACACAGCTTTGTAAAGATTGCGGCAGAGCTAAATATCGCGCGCTGCTTTGCTATTATAAAAATATGTCTCCAAAATTTCAATCAGTAAAGGCAGAACCACCTACTGTTGCTGAGTATGTAGAACTACAAAATTTGCAAATGAATTTCCTTACAATCCCCAGAGATGTTCACGAAATCGTCTGAAGTTTTCAATAGTTTCTTCTTGACTAACTGGAAATAAATTTTCTCTTTTTGCCATAACATAAATTCACGTAAATATGGAGGTAAATGGGGAAAATTTATAGGTAAATCCGCATTATCACCAAATATCTCAAGTAAATCCGCGTTCATTTCATCACCTCTTATCCGTTCTAAAGCAACATAATATACTTCTGGTAAATCCACAAATTCCATAAATTCTTCCCCACCACCCGTGTTAATTATAATTTTTTTTTGCTCTTCTTAACTCATTTGCAACATAATCTGTTAATTCGCCTTCATCACCTCAAATTTTTTGTTCTTTTTCTGTTAAATCGTGAAATTGCGGGCGATTTAGTAATTTTGCATTACTTTCAATTTTATTTAGCAAATTTTGGCCAATTTTCATTTCAGATTCTATTTTATTAATTTTATCAATTCGCAGCGATTCATGTATCTATGATGTGAACTTATAAAGTCATATTCACGGATTAAATTTTGAACTTTATCAAGTAAATCCAGGACGTCGCCGATGTATTCATAATCATCGTCGTTGTAAATCTTTTTAAGAATATCAATAATTATTTCTTCATCAACTTCATCATTTTCTATTGTTCTTCTATACTCTGATTTAAGTTCGTCCATGTAATCATCTAAATCTTCGAAGATATTTTCGATTTTACCTTTTTGATATCTAATGTAACTAACAGCCATTGTATATTTTGCTACAAAAATTAAATCTTCATCAGATAAATCTAAACTTGCAAATCATTATAATTCCCATGCACATAAGCAATATTGTCTTCATTATCATAGCCTAACAATGCACAATATAATGCATATCATACTTAACAAAATTTTTTGCGATTTGTATAATGTTATTTTCATCAACATGTATAATGGTTTCCATTATATAGATGCTCTTTGTCTAAATAGAAGGTAATACAATAAAAAAAAATTACTTTATTGTAAAAACATTTACAATAATGCTCTGGATTTGGTGCATCAAGAAAACATCATAGATTTATGAATTTCTACAGTTATCGTACAAACAGATTTAAACTTAGAATTTCCCCGCGAGTGTCTAATAACTACCCGGATTGATCAGTAAGTCTAAAATTCATTCTTGATAACATACGATTGTTTGTACGAAGATAAACCGGATTAATTAGTTCTGCAACAATCAAACGACCTGGTGGAACATTTGGCGTAAATGAATAAAGAATGTAGCCTTGATTGGCTTGAAAAATTCCATTAGGATTTTTATCTACGCTATAACTGCCGGACACAAAATCACATGCCAAATTAACCGCGATTACATTTGTGATGTTTACAATGCCCGGGGAAATATGACGGCCTTCTTTATGCATGTTGTTCTCATGACGAGGAATTTCTGGTGGTGGAGCTACTTTTAACCATGATTCGTGGATGCGTGGAAAATTTTCCGCGATAGCATCGGCGAGTGATTTTTTCATTTCAGTGTTATCATAACCTGGTATAATAAATGTTTTAAATTGTTCTTCTGTTATTTTATAAAATTCAAGAAAGGAAGGTTTAAATGAGCCCAAACTACCTTCTCTTATAATTTTAATTATAATGTCGTTAAGAAACCGTAAATCATAAATGACTTGATTTAAATGTTTTATTGTGTCAATAGTCTCTTGTTTTACATCTTCGCTGTAAAATTGTGTCAAAGATAAAAATAAATTCTTTAATTTAGTTAACATTGCACGATGTTCGAGTCTAATATAAATTTCCCACACTTTAACATTATCATCATAAAATTTACCAGATCTATAAATAAAAAAATTTTCCCTCACAAGATAAAAATATCTACCATAAAGGTCAAATTGCTGTCTTTTTTCAGATTGTTCCCACGGAAATTGTTCCCACGGAGATTTGCTTAAATAAGTTGGATTTGTTATATATTTTTTTCGTCCGTGGAAAAATCACCAGTGATTGGTTCTTTTACTCCGTTGTATTTAGGAGCTGTTTCTGGCCAGCCTAACACGAATCTGATCGAACTTTCATAAATCTTAACAAAATAACCTAGAGAATTAATTTCGATCGCAGCGCTCAATGTCGATTCGTGTACAGTAATAGCTATTTTTGATTCTTTTCCAGTAATTGACTTAATCCGCCGCTGCAGTTCATCATTAATTTGTTCAATTTGATAACTGCCCGTTGGGATACTAACAACGTTCCAATCCGGCGTTCCGTCTGGTTTATTTTGATTCGCAAAAACAAGCGAATTATTCGGTTGAAGTCCATTAAACGCTTTCGAACGAATATTCGGCCAGCTATAATAAACCCTTAATTGTCCTAACGCGATTTCATTGGCGACTATTGCTGTGGGAAAATAAACACTAAATTCCGGCGTAGTTGAACTTGCTGATATCATTGTTGAACTCGTTGATGTATTTGCGGCAATTTCAGATAAAATTTCATTTGTGAATTTCTGTGAACTCATATATAACAGGTTTAACTTCAACACAAATTTATAGATTTACGAAATTCATTTAAGGATTTCATCTCATCGTCGGATATTTTCCCATCACTAAGATATGCTGATATAATTTCAGTCAGTTTGTACTGCGCAGACGTTGCGGTGTGATACCGTTGTACATGCTCGTGCAATTTATCATAAGTACAAGTTGCGATTTTCTTCGCGATAATACTTAAAACACCGGCGCATGTTGTTGATGCAGATAACGCGATCGTTACAGCAATCGGGGACAATATTGTGACCGCGGATAAAATTACACCGACGCTAGCAACAGCTGCAGAAACGCTGTAAACGATCACATCAATGATTCTAAGGCGATTACGATATTTTTTAATTTTTATTTCACAATCGTCAGTGATGGCTTTCAATTTATTTTGCCATGATGTTATTTCATCATATCTGTATTTGGACGGGAAATTCATTTATGTATTTCATAATGTTAGATTTGAAATCAATTCAATAACATAAATGAATTTTTCTCCTTCCGTTGATACATCTTCATTATATTAAAAATTAGTATCTTTTTCTAAATATCGAATTTTTGTTTCATATAAAAATTTAGTTGCAATTATAAATCTATATAAACCTGTCATGTGCACAATATAACTAAATAAGGGTATTAATTTCAACTTAGTGCCTATTCCAGAATAGATCAAGTATGGAAAAATATCATCCCTTTCAAGAAGTTTTGTTTGTAAACCCTCCAAAGATTGTTTTATATCAGTGATTTTTGTGTCTATGTAATTTTTCGTTGCCACGTCTGAATCCTTTTCCGGCGATTTAACATTTATAATTTTATTTCCACCCATATCAAGGTTTCCAGTCACTGTATCACCCGATTTTAGTAATCTCTGGTTTACACGCTCATCAATGTAATTTTTCGTTGTTACATCTGAATCCGTTTCCGGCGATTTAACATTTATAATTTTATTTCCGCCCATATCAAGGTTTCCAGTCATCACGCCGCCGGATTTCATCAAACGAGCATCAACATATCTTTTTGTAGCCGCTTCGGAGCCATCAGTTGGTCAGGATAAATTTATAATTTTACCCCCACCCATATCAAGGTTTCCGGTCATTGTATAGCCCGATTTTAACAAAAGCGTTGCTGCAACATCGTTAGCGTATTTTCTCGTGGCCGCGTCTGAATCCATTTCCGGCGATTTAACGTTTATAATTTTATTTAACCCCATATTAAGTTCTCCAGTCATTGTGTCACCCGATTTTAGCAAACGAGTTGCTGCGGTATCGGCTGTGTATTTCTTCGTGGACGCGTCTGAATCCGTTTCCGGCGATTTAACATTTATAATTTTATTCGTGTTCATTTTAAGTTCTCCAGTCATCACATCGACTGATTTTAACAACCTTTGTTCGATACTGGCCGTATCGAATCTGAAGTATTATTGTTTGGAATTATTTTTCCTTCTTTGTTATAAACGGCGATATTGCCATCACGTGCTTGTGAATTTGTAACAAAAATATCACCAATTGCGACATTACTCGTCATTAATTCTCCTTTTTCATTTTCAAATATAACCAATTCTCCAGGATCAACTTGTTTTAGATTTAACAAATCAATATTTCATCTTTAATTTGGCTTATTGTTAAACTAAGTAAATTTTCAGAAACAAAATCACCTGTGATTTTATGCGGTGGTCTTCCATAAATATCAACCATGGTTTATATAATTTTCTAACGTATAATTAATAACAGCTTTATGAAGTGGTAAAGACGATTTTGAAATCGCATTTAGTACATTAATAACTTCACGGCCGCAAATTGGCGGATCATTTCGTCGCTGTGTTGGTAGCGTTGAGTACTTAAGGGCAAAATCTCGCGAAATTGCAGGCGATTTCATAATTTTATTATTACTAGTAATTTTGCTATCTCGCGAAATTGCAGGCGTTTTCATAATTTTGCTGTGGGAAAATTTCTGTGGAAAATTCGTAAATGAATTTTTAAAGTTTTCTACGTACTTTAAAAACTCTTCTGGCGGTGGTAATCCATACGAATCAAAATAAACAATTCCACGTGGATCAATCGCGTAAGCAACCCAGTGCGTTCCTTGGCCTTCGGTCGAATCAAGATTAATAATTCCAGTTTCTAATTTCCATGGCCTTGCTGGCAACTGATCTCGCATGAAAACTACCTCTAAAATTTTTGATTTTTAAAAATTTAACAGCATCAAGTAAATCAAAGTTTGATGTGGGAAAATCTCTTGAGATTTTTACATTCATGTTTTTACTAAATTCGTCCCCGGCAATCGTAGTCCGCGCCCTTTTTTTTTTTTTATTTTTCCTCGGGATGAAATTATAGGTAATTTCCTGATTCCACTTCCTGTCGCTTTTTTCAACGCCATTCCTGCAGCTGTTCCAACTGCACCAAGTGCAGCCGCTTTTGCAATTGCAGGAGCCGCTGCGGAAACTAATGCTGGTATTGCTGCGAAAAGTGGTAAAATTCCTCTGGTGCGAAAATCATTCATGTTATTAGTTGTAATTTTGTGATTATTACTTGTAATTTTGTGATTATTGTTGGTAATTCCGTTTGTGTGGTTTTTCTGAACAAACTTTTTAACAGCTTCTTGTGAAAGTTTTAGTCTAATTCCATTATCTTTTTCTCTAGCAGCACTAAATTTTTGATTCTGATTATCTATAAGATAAATTATATCTTCTCCTGTTTTTAATATTTGTTTTTTACTAATTTGACAATTATTTACCTTCGCTGATATTAGTTTCTTCGTTGTCCGCTGGTTAAATCAACATAAACTGGTATGTTAGGCATGATTGCTATTATATATACATAATTACGAAATTGACTTCAGTTTCGCATGCAATTGTCTATAAATGTTCCACCGGCGCATCAACAACTTTCATAACTCCACCAGATCCCTCCATGAACATCAATTTATCGCTAAGTATTACTGCAATTGCTCTATAATTATCAATGATTCCTTTATTTACTCGTGCGCGAAAATGTATGTCTACAACAGATTGTTTTGATAAATCTAAATGTTCTAGTGAAAAGTAATGAATTGGATATATATTAACAAAATCAAGTTGCGATATTTGTAAAACACTGTCTATATTTTGAACACATCCACAAAAGCGTAATAAATTATGATACGCGCGTGCTACATGATGTTGTTCAAAATTTAATAAAATATCTTCAGATGGTTCTTGGTGGCCATTTATCCTCAATGAAACTTCAGAAACTCCTAAATTATCAAATAACATTACAGTCCGAGTTTGGTCATTTACTCGTGCATTATCTTGAAGGGCAATAAATATATGCCTAGGAGCTGCAATTCCTTGTTGTGATGCAATGTGCCATATAAATAACCCGTTGATGGCACTTTGAGTAGCATCTGTGCTAGTTGTTAACCATGATAATGCTGTTTTACCTCCTTGTGCCATAAAATTAGTTAAATGGATATTATCATCTATTGCCGGCGTTACTGCTGGCATCCACAGTGAAAATTTTGTTAATGTTACTTTTCCAGTATCATTAACTCCTTCTCCTCGCCAAATTACATCATTGTCGTTTGCTTTCCTTACAAGAACAACTGTGTGCTTTGCCCCAAAAATAACTTTTCGAACGCCTCTGCTAAAACCGAATATATGAGTAAGTGGAATTGCCACTGAAAAGCTACTTCGATTTCCCTTTAATATTTTTTTACGTGAAGCATAACCAAGATTAAAATTTGCATTTACTGAAATTAATGCTGGAGTCGGCCCATCATTAGTTGCGTTTCTTACATTAGCAGTATTCATACTTTTACTTTCAGGGAAATAAAAATTATCTTTGGAAAACATCATTGATGGACCGGCTGATCTTGAATAATCATCAGAATATCTTGCAAGGCCAATTATCGTTGTAGCAACGTCAACATCTTTTTGAATTGTTTCAATGTTTTTTCCATCAATCATATAGGTGGCACTGTCAAATAATGCCATAATACCATTATTAACAAAACCGATGTTAGTTGCCTCTGCATTATCATAAGCAGTATTATCTGCGTTTTTTACAATTTCACCTTCAACTTCAATAAAAGCATCAGCAGGCAAAAAATATCTGCTTGTGTCATGTACTTGTATTTCAATACGCCCACGCTGATCTGGAATTCGCGCATCGTAAGAATAAAATTGAAAATTATGTATTGATCCATCTTTGATAACTTTTTCATCTAAGGCTAATATTGTGTCAGTTATTCGTTTAAACATTATTAATTATTGCGAAATTCAATTTATGAATTTCTCTGTTTAATTCCGCTTCCTGCAATCAAACTAGAAACGTTTGCCAAATTCGCGATTTCGTGTGAATTTGTAGGTAAATTCTCGTTAGTATTTCTAACGATTTCCTTAATTTTCTGATTAGCAGCTTGATTAATTATTTTACTTATATGTGGTGGCATTTCTTCAGTACTTGCCAAATTCACCCGTGATTTGCCACGTACCAATCTTGCTAATCTATCTTTGAGCGCTAAAACCGCCTTACCTAGAAAATCTTTAGAGATTTTCCCTGCTACATCCCCAGTTACATTCAATCCCCTTTCTTTAATTGCATCAATAGCTTTCATTCCTAATTGTTTTATAATTGGTATTGCTTTTGGAGCAACTCCTGAAAATAACTCACCCCCATGAATCGTTCTATAAACAGGCATTCTTGAATTAATAGCACGAACGTTAACTGGTGCTCGTATGTTATGCACACTCATTGTTAATATATACTTGTGCAATTACGTGTTTAATCTGAATAAACATCAGTAATTTCATCAATAAGTTCGCTGTAAATGTTTGCATCCATGATTCCGTTGGTAAATAAGCGTTTGCAGATATCAGCTATTTCATTAATAATTTCCACAAAATTATTTCCAGCTCGTCTTTCACCAATCAAAATCTCTAATCGATCAACAGCTTCAAGATCATTGGAAAAATTACAATAAATTTCCTCGGGGTAATTTTGTAAATAACCACTTTCGAAAGCTACGCCGCTTCCTACAGTTTCATATGGTGGTAATTGATGTTTTGGACGTTTTATAGCTGGTAATTTACCTTTTTTCTTCCTAATTGGTTTCCAAACCTCTTCAGATTCTGCTTCGTCATAAGCTGGTGGCTCATGTTTATACTAAAAAACTTTATTTACAAATTTATTAAATTCTATTTGTTTTTTCTTAGTAATTCTATCTATACCATGTGATTTCCTAAATATCATGGAAATATAGTTTTTTTCAGTAATATGTTCACTATCAGGTTCTAAATATTGATAACGTTTTTCATAATCTGCGGCAAGGATTTCTGGTTTTGCTATTAAAAGTTTATTTCCTAATTCATTAAATTTAATTCCTTTTGGTTTTCTTTCTGTTTCTACAGCTATTGAAGTTTTTTCAACCGCAGGTGCAGGTAGCGTTGCGGCAATGCTAGCAGGTAATTTTTCAATAGGCTCAACAATTGGCTTAAATAATTCCGTAGTTGCTTCCCTAAATTCAGTTCTAGCTTCTTGTTGTTCTTGTAGTTTTTTTTATTTTTCGCGAATTGGCAAGTATTTTGTTAATTTTTCTACTTTTTCTTTCGCTAATCTCAATGAACATGGTTCACCTATTGACATATTCATATCTGTGCGCCTAACACAAATTTAGATTTCATCGCCGACTTTATCAAAAAGCTGGCTACGCTTTCTCTAATAGTTTTATCCGTTATTAAATTTAACGCGTGAATAAGTTTTACATCTGCAAGATGCCGCTGTTGTAAATCTGGACTTTGATAAGCTAAATCATGAGCATAACAAGCCTGATGAATCTTATTAATTGGATTTTCACCGGATTTTGGATTATTCTGACCATTAAGACGTATATCAAGTCTTGTTCCAGGTCCACAATAATTATAACCTGGCAAATGTTTTTCTCCAGGGTATTTAGCCCATGGAGTTCCTGGAAGTTTTGTTAAACCTGATGCAATATCGCCGCCGACAAAATTAATTGAAAAAAATCTCTTGAGATTTTCTAACAAATCTATATTTGGTTGTCCCACATTTTACACATTTCCCCATATGTGCAAGTCTGTTATTTTTTGTTGTTATTAATGCTACTGATTCTGTGTTTGTAAAATTTCTACATTTAACACAATATAAATTCATAATTGCAATTATATTTATATAATTGTACTTGTATAATTACATGGACGTGGTTGATTTTTCTACAACAAAAAAGCAAGAAAAAATTAAACATAATTCTGCATTACCAAATTCAGTCCGAATGATAATTATTGGACCATCAGAAGTGGAAAAACACACTTGTTGCTTAATTTAATTATGAGATGGATGAAATGGGATAAGTTATATTTAGTAGCCCCATCTGTGGACGATCAGCGTTGTTATGAAGTTTTAAAGGATTTTAATGAATCTGCAGGTGCACAGAAAATCTCTGGAAATTTTCTTATTGATTTTATCACAGACGTTGATGAAGCTCCATCAGTTGAAGATCTTGATGACAGCGTCAATAACTTAGTTGTATACGACGATGTAATGTTAGAAAAGCAAACAAATCCAGCCAGAATATTTTCCCGAGGTCGACACAAAAATGCAGATATTATTTATGTTGCTCAACGCTATGCACAAATTCCTAAGGTAATCAGGGATAACTGTAATATTCTATCTGTTTTTAACGGTGTAGATAATTACACGCTACAAAATATTTATATGACTTGGTGCAGCGGCGACATGGACATGATTAAATTAAAAAATTTATTCTCGCATGCATAGTCATCTCCACACGGTTTTATAACAATTTACATGACTCACGATCTCGCTATCGTATTGAACTTGATAAAATTTATTCAACTTGATCATCTAAACCTAACGACGGCGGACATAAAATTCCATATACATCGTGTATTTGAGGATTAAATTTTTTAGGTTCATTTCCAGTAAAAGGCTTATGAAGTTTAGCTAGAAAATCATCTGTGATTTTCCCAATTACACCATTGTAGTATTTTTTAAGACTTTGATCGTGAATTATTATATCATGTTTTGTATAACTTTCTTTTATTGGAAAAGTTGGAATCATCTCGTCGTTGTGTTTTTTTATCTAAATATCTAACACTTATTTGTGGCAACTTATTTTTAATTATTCTATCAAGTCGCTGAAATCCAATTCCGTATTTTGATTGAATCTGTGCTGAGGACATCTTTATAAAATCATTTCTAATATTTTCTTCCTGTGTGGAAGTTAGTTTGTGTCCTTTTGGCATTTTAGTTTAACCTATTTATTTTGTTTATATTTAAAAAAAAAAACAAAACAAATATTTACTTTAATCTGTTTAGTTTGTTTACATTTGTTAGTTTAATCTGTTTAATTTGTTAGTTTAATCTGTTTAATTTGTTAGTTTAACCTGTTTAATTTGTTTACATTTGTTAGTTTAATCTGTTTATGCTTACAGTTTAACCTATGTAAAGATAAAAGCTTCAGAATGACAGAACAGATGATTATTTATGGAAAATAAATACCCTCAAGGCTATGATTTTTTCCAAGCTTGGGAATATTTATTTTTCGAAGATAGAAGCCACAGAATGACTAAATAAATATAAAAAATACCATCGGGTATGGAAATGCGCTATAAACGGCACTTCTCATACTACTATGTCTTCACAATATGGATGAAATTTCTCATGAATGAACCCACTGTGGCAAAGAGATATTAGATCAGTTTTCCTATAGTTCGATATTGGTATTTCTCGGTGTAGTGTGCCTCCAATGTACTTGGTACATGTAAGTTTGGTAGTTGATTTCTTGGCCTTGTACTTGACAAAACTTTAATTTCCATGAAGGCACATTCATCATATGTTTTCAGTAAGAAATACAGTTCCTGAGGATGTTGTTCTGTACCTTTATCCAACAGTTTTCAACCAGCGTATTGCGTATTTCTGGTACTGACTTTCGTGGTTGGACAAAACGCATTTGAAATCTTAGTTGTGCCAATGAAATATCCAGATTTCTTGAACCTGAAGTCACTTTCTTGGGGGTGGGGTTCTTCGGAATATTCATTTTTCGTAGCTCCGGTGTTTCGTTTCTCTTTCGGAAAGATTCTTTAGTTTTTGGGACTCACATATGGTTCCTCTTTATGTAGTGTTACATCAACATGCCCACTACGCAGCCTTGCTTTAGCTGGTGTTTGCCAAGTGTTAATATTATCTCCTTTGCCACTGGTGTTTCATTTTTCTGCACTGCTGTCCATGCCGTCATAATGTTTTTCACCTTTGATCTTCAGATATCCTAGATATATGTGTTGGTCAAGTCTGTCAGGTCAGGTTTTATGTCATACACAGGATTAGAAATAATCTCAATTGAGAATATCTTCATTTGGCTTTTCAGTATATTTCTTGCAGCTGATAGCATACAGTCTGAAATACTTGTGTTTCATTGGCCCTTCTTGATTGAGTCTTCGCAAGCAAAATGCATTGTCCTTCCTCTGATGGTCAATTATCCCGTAAAAATAGATATAATGTGTATGTTTTTTGTTTTTTTTTTAATGTGCTCAGGTATTTGCTTCTGAAACTTTTCAGTAGATAAATTTTTCTGCATTTGAAACTTAAGTGCTGCAAAGAAGCAATCCCTATCAATGGAACAGCAACACGTTTATATCGTTTGCAAGCAAGCAAGTTGTCAAAGCACTTAATAGGGTGGTTTCTGATAACTTGTTTCAACTTGTGTAGCCTTTTTGCTCGTTAGCTTAGCGATTTCTTAAGACTAGTGTCTTTCTTATATTCATTTCGTGTTTGTCTTGCTTTTAATGATTTCCTTTTAATTTTGTCTTTACGATCTCGTGAAGGTAGATGTGTATGTTTGGATTTGAACAGTTTCCTTTTGAGTGACTTTCCTATCTTTTTCTTTCACGCTTGTTTTTGGTACGTTTTTACTTCACTGTTGAAGGACCCTGATATGTTTGAATCAGATGAAATAATCTTTTGAGGGTTTGTTGGTAATCCTTATCGTCATTTGTATCATCCATATCTTCACACTGGCCTTTTTCAAGAATCTTCCATATCCTTCTCCGAAACACGGCCAAGGTTCAAACTGGCCATCTCCCTCATCATCAATGAGCCACTGTCTGCGTGGGTTCGAGTCTCGGGCTCGGCTAACGTGGGTATGTGAGAAAGCCTGCCAGTAGCTTCTCGTGGGTCGGTGGTTCTTCCCGGGGTTTTCCAGGGTTCTTCCTCCACCAGTGATACTGGCCGCCATGTATAGCCTATCTTGTGCTGAAAAATGGCGTTAAACCCTACAACAGCAACAACAACAACAACAACAACATCATCAATGAGGTTATTAGAATCATTTATAGGACGTGCTTTCTCATTTGCATTTCCCATTTGAGTGTCCATTTAATAAATGACAGCATTAATTATACTGTCTGACCTGTCAGACATCTCGTCATCTTGCACCTGCATGTAACATAAAATATTGTAACATTACGATAATATTTTAGTCATTGCATGTCAAATACAAGTAGATCATTATATGCATGTGAAGTGCATTAATATGATAGTGTACTGTTGTTTTGTTTCAAATTGGTTTTATTTTTAAAGAAAGCAACTGAACACAATAGAAGCAACAACAAATGCAGGATATTAATATTGATGTAATATAAATGAGTCACTATATTTTGCAAAATACAAATGAATGGTATGCTTTAATACTTACCTTCAAAATATCCATAATATTCGCTGACCCATATTCTACAAGACAACCGTTTAGTTTGTATATCCACTTTAAAATAGCAAAAGACGTTTACAGCTAAGTAATGAAATTGCTGAAACAAAAGAAGTTTACAACCAATTAGTGCGCTGCT
Source organism: Megalonaias nervosa (assembly GCA_016617855.1). Taxonomy (NCBI): domain Eukaryota; kingdom Metazoa; phylum Mollusca; class Bivalvia; order Unionida; family Unionidae; genus Megalonaias; species Megalonaias nervosa. The sequence continues at coordinate 115,568 of JAECUM010000809.1, read as the reverse complement.
GATAAGCCAGGTTTCTCACCTCACCATTAATTGTAATTTGAAGCCACACTGGTCAGTTTACCGTACTGAGGGTCTATGTGTAGAGATGGGCACATTCACTAAATGCATCACTGTGCTATTTGCCAAATAGAACATTTATGCATGTAAACAATGCACATAGCACCTTTATGCATAGTTTTCACACTTTATGCAGATATGACTTTGATGAGTTTAATATTTCATAAGATACTGGTGCAGTATAGTGCCAATTGTTTCGCAGTACGATAATGGCTGTTTTGAAGTGTTTTATCATAAAATGTCAAAATTAACCAAAAGTGCAAAAAGTATTTTCATGCTCTAAGGGGTCGAAGTGAGCGTGATTCCCAAGCGGTAGCAGGTGTAGAAAAGTCACACCGAATTCTGATTTAGTTGATGAGATTGTGATCATCGAGGTAACACTGTGTTGTATTTACAACAACTTGTTTCATTGCTGCAAGTATTTTGCACAAAACAACTTCTGAACTCTTCATTGGTGTCGTAGTAATGTACATCATTGATGTGTTCAACAAGTTCATGCATCAATGCGCTAAATGTTTTCTGTTCATGATGTCATTGGTGAGCAGCCGCAGACAAATCGAGGTGGCTTCATTAACTACGTCTGGTGCGTAGTTACAGGCACAAATTGATCCACGAGTATTTCCAATCGATCAGCAAGGTCGTTAACATCACACAGTACATCGGAGCATTCTCGTTGTTTTCGTAGCTGTTGCTTTGCCAGCGTTTTAATTTTTTCATCTATCCATTTCGGTTGTTCTTCCATTTTGCGAGATTTGTGTTCTGTTTGTTGTTGATACCACTGTTTTGCATGTTGTTGTTGTTGTTGTTGTTGTTGTTGTTGTTGTTGTTGTTGTGTGTGTGTGTGTGTGTGTGTGTGTGTGTGTGTGTGTGTTTCTTTTATAATCCATTGTTTTGTTCTCCTGGTGTGCCAAATTCCGGTACATATTGTTGCTCTAACCACTTTTTTATTTGTTCGTTATCTTTCTGTGCGGACTCAGGTGTTCGTTTTGATTGTTGTTCTTGTCCTTTGCTATTTTTAAAAACATTTCCATCTAAATGTTACTGGTGAAGGCAACCGTTTTGATTGAGGCGCGGCTGCTTGATCCGAATATTCGTCTTCCTCAATTTCAGGGGTTGATTTTCTTCTTCACCGTACCAGAGTCTCATAAAATGTTTTTGATCTGCCTTATTAACTTTTCCAACTTTAGCCAAATTAAGTATGTCATTATAATACTCAAACGGCTCACAAGAGGCTTGTTTTAACCCAGTAAATTCCCTGTATACCCACTTGACCTATACCTTTTTTATGTTCTCTGATGGTTCTTTGATCTTTAGAGCTTTCCAAAGGGTGTGTGTGTGTGTGTGTGCAGATAAACTACACTGAATGGGTCTACAAAGATCCACTATCGACTTTTTTTTAATTAAAGTTTTGCTCTGGTGTTTCCATGATTCACTGGTCTTCAGGTGGTGGAAGTACTTCTTTGATGGCGGTCTCTTCAAGTTCTCCGACGTCTTTTTTTATTTGACCTGCCATCTCTTGCAAGCGTGTAATAATCTTCAGTTGCATTTGTTGCTTTCTTGATATCCTTGATGCGTTTAGCTATTTTATGCACTGGACTCAGTTCTTCTGTTCCCGTTAGTGCTGCCACCAGTTCTACTCACGCTTGCGTTGCCTTTTTAATATCCTGGGTATGTTCCTCAGTTTCTCAAGTTGGTTTAATCAGCGGTGCAAATGTTTGTTCAAAACCCGCTGTGAGGTCTTCTCATGGAGTCTGTCACGACTGTAACCTATCATTGACAAAGCATAGTCTTTTTCTAAAATACGTTCATCTGACAATGTGAATTAAACGCTTCAATCGGTGGCAACCAAGTTCCAGCAAATTTGTCCCAGTCGCTCATTTACTTCTAAGGATACACACCTTTCCTCATTAGCAGATAAAAGTTTGGGGTACTAGCTCCTTGGGGACAATACCTACGTGCAATTTGAAAGATTTCCACCGTTGGATTCCTCACTCCAAGGACGAATTCAAAATCTGTAATGAATCAATGAACTGTTTTTGATCCAGCATAAACGTCCTATATTTTTACATGTTTGGAATCGCGCTTATTGGTGAGTTTGGTTCCGTGGTCACTGCTTGCATAATCAAATGGTCTTATCAAAAGACTGACCAATAAATGTGTTGGCCAAAGGAGTAATTTTTTGATCAACATCGTTCTCAAAATCTTTCTTTGCTATAGCTCTAATAACTGCGCAAGCTGGGTATAAATCAGGGATTTCATTTTCAATTGACTTTCTGATCCCAACAAGGATTGTCAGTTACAAGTGGATTAACCACAACCTTATCTCCAGCTAGGTCATTCTCTAGTAATAATAAATAAAAAGTACCCATCCATCCTGCAATAGGTACACGTAAGAAGAGATAAGGCTTTCTGATCAATCTTATCAGAACTTGATACCTACAAGTTGTGTCAGTCTGAGATTTAGAAGTGCTCATATGAGCCTGAAAAGACTTTTTACCAATTACCTGTTGAGTCGAAGACTTGTTGACAGAAGAAACTTTGTGAGTCGAGAAATAATCGCCAGCTGTACGAGCAGCATTTTCTAAAGTTTCGACCTTTTGCACATCTAGATAGGTCTCAACGTCCAAACTTTCAGAATTGAGCACATGACACAAAGAAGTACGTGACGTATTTACAACAATACAAGTACAACATATTCGCCTAGAGTGACAACCGGGAATTTTACAGCAAAAAAAAAAAAAAAATAAAATAAAATAACGCATTCTTCACGAAAAAAATGCGCACAATTCTTATTTTTTCCCGCGATTTTGCCCGCATAGGATTAAAAATCTTGCGGGAAATCTTAATTTTTTTTTGGGGGGGGGGATTTGCACGGTCGCGCGTCCTAGATGAAACCCTGTTATTGTGTTCAGTATTTTGATTTGGGCTGCAATTTATTGACTCAAATTATTATTCTCTGGAATTACAAAGTGCTCAATAATATTCTATGTCAGAAATATTCATTTGGAATTATAGTGAATTCAGACAAAGACATCTTGGATTATATTATTGTAATTAAATGGAATATATTAGTACATCCTCACACTTCAGGCTATTGGCATATTATTACGTTCAAGACTACAGGCACACCAACGCCTTCAGGGTTGGATTTTATTTCGTTCACCACTGTAATTTAATGAGAACTTTATTCATTAGGACTAGTGATAGAAGTTTCTGGACTATTTTGGGATTTACTTCGCATTGCTGTAAGTTGATCTTAAATGTTCACTTTGTATTCTAGGGAAATATATTATTTGTTGAAGTTCAGAAAAGTTTTCGGTTCTCACTCTTTCCTTTTACTTAGCTTAAGACCGTAGAGTCGTAATAGAAAATTAATGGCTCGTGTACGGGATACGAATTTCTCTAAAATATTTCAGAAAACTTTTTTTTTAAAAATTTACATTCACTTTGTTTTGGAATTTTCAAGTTCTATGTATTATCTTACATATTTGAGAAATCCATAGCGATGTGTTATGTGCTCAATTCTTCTGACTGGTTAATAAGAAAGGTCAGAAGAGCACGTTTGATACAGAGCCTGGCTTGGCGGGACAACGTGTTAAATGGCAAAATCAGTTAAAACTCGACACTTTCTCATTATATTAGCAGTAACACTTCTAATAACAGTCAGGGTGCAGAAGTTTCTTTCAGTAGACACAGTGACAGCGAACAAACACTTCTTCGGGCTAATCCCGTATCGGATGATGCTAGTGATGATGTGCTTAAAGATGGCAGCGACGAAAGTAAGGGTCCATCTAACGCCAAGAAAAAAAAAGTACTCTTTCAATTCAGACTGGAAACAAAATCGACCATGGCTGGAAATGAATGAAAAAATGAGATGCTTTGCAGATGGTATGTAAAAACTGGCAAAAAATAATTCTTTCACACTTGGAAATGCTAATTTCAGGACATCAACCCTTGACAGACATGTTGAATTACCAGCTCACAAACAGGCGATTCAGGATTTGAAACTAAGTGAAAATCTTAAAACTAAATGCATGACAGCTATCAGCAAGAAATCTGAATCAATTATTCATGCTATGTCAGTTGCCTATTACTTGGTGAAGGAGAATATTGCTTCTCTAAAATATGGCTCACTGTTGGATTTTGTTGACTTTCTGGGTGTTGGTGTTGGCAACATGAGAGTAGGAGGAAACGCAACATATTCGTCAAGGGCTTCTGTAGAGGAATTTCAGGTAAGTTCTTTTATTTTATTTACATTTTTCTTTTGAAATTTAGATGGAAAAATGGTATATACTAACAAGCAACCAAAACATGATCAGTTAGGTTTCGATCAGTGCATATTTTGAGGAATCCCTGTGTTACTAAAAATAGCACCAATCATCGTGATCGACCAATGAAAATGCATTCGGTAGCTCGTCGTCTTAACTTCCTGTCAACGTTTAATGGTGGATAAAGTTTTTCTTTTTTTTAATCAATCGGGGTTATTGGTACCTGTTTCTTTTGTCATGAAATTCTTTGCTGTCTAGATAGGCCACATTTCAGTATCACTGTAACGGGTTTTCGTGTGTTTGAAATGATGATACAGCCGCTGTTGTTTGAATAATTTCCTAACATGTAAGGAGTTGCTGTCGACATCGTGATACCGTTAGGTACAGTAGTCAGACAAATTCCACCGCTTGAAACTTACATAATGCTTTAGCAAATAAGTTATTATTATTATTTGCTCTGATGATCATTGCAGCAAATGACACTGACCCTGATCTGATTATATCACAACTAGATATAGGGACCCATCAATGATGTATATAATACCAACGTTTTTTGTTTTTAATATCGTCTTATACAGACAGGCATAATTACTTCCTTCATTACTATAATTGAATGACTTTAATTAACACAGAGAGAGAGAGAGAGAGAGAGAGAGAGAGAGAGAGACTGTAATGCCATATTATTTTAGCATTTAAACACCTTGACGGGATTTCTTAAAACGAGGACCGAATTATCAAAAGCAACATCCTGAGACACTCCATGGTCTTAGGTTAAAGTTCTTGCAGAATTTGCATCTGATTTTGATCATTTTAATTTGGGTTTTTTTTAATATATTTGTTTTACATTTCTCAAATACTTTAATAATAATAATAATAATAAGAAGAAGAAGAAGAAGAAGAAGAAGAAGAAGAATACTTTCATACTTTGATTTATCATCGAGCTTTATTTTTTTCCAGGATTGCATAGCAGTAGTGATAGTCTGAGTTAATGCAGAAAGTACGATGTAGTCCATTCATAAGCATCTTAACTGATGAGAGTACAGACATTTCAAATACCAAATACCAAGAAGCTGATCATTTATGCCAGAATCATTGAACCAACCATGTTTGTTTCTACAACTCATTTTCTTGGTAATGTGTCAGTGGAAGGCTAATCACACACTGCTGAAGTTCTTTTCAAAGAAGTTGTCCAGTTCTTGGAAAAGAAGGAGATTCCTCTTAAAAAAACGTTGTTGGTTTGGTAGTGATGGGGCATCAGTGATGACAAGTCGCAAAAGTAGTGTAGCAACACGGTTCAAGGAGAAAAGCCCTCACTTGATCAGCATTCACTGTATGACTTATAGATTGAATTTGTGTACCTCTCATGCATCGAAAAACATTCCGTACCTCAAGGAAACCTTTGAAGGCACAGTTAAAAACCTGTACTATTTTTTAAATAAATCTGCCAACAGAACAGCTGAATTGAAGGAAATCCAGAACGTTCTGGACAGTAATCAACTGAAAGTCAACGAGGTGCATGCAATTAGATGGCTGTCATTTTATGATGCACTATATGCAATTTTTCACAGCTGGGGGGCTCTCGTGAATTATTTCAAAAAGAATAACAAAACAAAAGAGTGTCAAGACTTGTTGAATAAACTCACAGACTACATATTTGTGGCATCCATGAATATTATGATGGATATCATACCTCACTTAGCACAGCTAAATATGCTTTTTCAGAAATCTGACTTGGATATAGCAGTTGTGTCACCAGCACTTGGTATTTTGAATTATACCTTATGGAAAGCAGACACGGGAAACTCCTATCACCAGACCTGTATGTCTGAAAAATCGAAATCATCTAAGGATGGAGACAAAACTAAAATCACTTACAATGGTGTCGAACTCAAGTTACACAGGAGCACATTGAAAAAAGTTTCAGATGATGTGTCTAACCTTCGCCACGAGTTTGTTACAAATTTGCAGGTGTAAATGGCTGCAAGATTTCCGAAGAGCAGCACACGGGTGGCAACAGCATTTGAGGTTCTTGGTCTACGTAACCTCACATTCCTATCTTCCGAAGAACAAGAAATTGTATGGTTATGACAAGATAAAAATTCTCTGTGATCATTTTGGTCAGGAGAAGAAATCAAAAGAAGCTATCAGTCCCCCTTTGTGTGACCCAAAACATGTTCTAACAGAGTGGTCTCTTGCCAAGACTATCATTAAAAGAGAAATGTACCCTAGAGACAAAATGTGCGGACTCTGGCAGATTGTGCATCAACATCATGCGGACACATTTCCAAATCTTCTTCAGTTAGCATCAGTGGCCTTGGTTATGACATATCAAACCGCTGACTGTGAGAGAGGATTCAGCAAGCAAGATCGAACCAAAACTGCAGGAAGAAGCCGTCTAGACGAAAGGGTTCTCAGCAGACTCGTGATGATTTCAACTGAAGAACCTCCTCTGAAAGACTTCAACTTTAACAAGGCATTGGTAAAGTGGAGGATGAGGTAGGACAGGAGGCTATTTAGGAAATGGTGATCATATTTGCAGAATAATGCAGTCACAATTACAGTCAGTCTGGATGCAGATGTATATATGTTTCAGTTATGAGTTAACTGTTATAGAAACTGTATATATATATATATATATATATATATATATATATATATATATATATATATATATATATATATATATATATTCCCTTATTCATTTTGAGCTTTGGACTTTTCCTTAAAAATTGTTTTTTCTCATCCATGAAAGGAAAATATCTGCTCTTCTGATCTTTCTTAGTATGAATTTGTAACCAATCAGAATTGAGCATGTGGCACGCAGGAAGCACATGACGCTGTTTTTTAAGATTGGCCAGAGGAGTGACACTATTTGCAGTCTTTGGTTTGATTATTTAATGGTTAGTGTGTAGATAGAATATTGTTATTAGAAAACATAAGACTTTGGTTTCAGTTTTAAGTGTTACACTATAATATACAGAAGACATGATATGCATTTAATGCACTTATTATACTGGCTATTGCTCTTTTGAATACATTGAGTTTTTTTACACCATACTGGAAAGCTCCTCCCACCCCGGCTAAGTTGCCCCCCCCCCCTTTCAGATTCAGTGGGGGAAATTACCCATATTTATCATATCCTAGATGCAACCCTGCAATAATACAAATGATCCTGCTTCATGATTTTACAGCACGAGTGAATAATTCCTAGATAAACAAGATGATAAAGCCCTCTACTTGACCTAGGTCACAATTAGCATTTTGTGGAAGTACTATGACTTAATGGAAGTTTCCATTCTAGGACAATCTGTTACTAAACTTATAATATAGAATGTGGTAAATATCGAGTAGTCTAGGGAATTTATTGGCGAATTTTAATAAATATGTTCCAGACAATAATAAATATGTTTACTTCTATTGATCCTAATATTAAACCCACACTCATGGAGAAAATATTAGCTATGTGTAATTTGTTTACCAAAATTGAAACATCATCAGTGTCCTGACTAGAGACATGTGTGCATGCATTGCAGTTGATTTATAGTGGATATGGCCTATCTGTAGTTTTTCAAATGCCAGAAAATTTTTTTAAACTTTCAGTAGATGCTGTGGTGTCAGTTTGCGAAACAAGAAAATCAACTTAAAAAGAAGTCATGGTGGATATTCAGTGTTGGCGTTAAGTAATTGGTTTACGCACTAATTTTGGTACAAAATCCGCTTATATTGATTAAGTGTATATTCATGATGAGACAGGAAAATAGCAGTAGAGATAAGATCAGGTTCTAATACACTATTGACTATCCAAAAGAGTGACACATTTGAATTAATACAAGTGAATACAAAAGTTTTAGAATGGGTCAAATGGCGTTGTGTTGAAAAAGATCTAAAATTCTCCCCAAATGACCCTCTAACGCCATCAAAATATAATTTAGATAGGAAAAGAATTTCATTTGATATATATTAGTAGGCCATTAGGAAATTTTAAAAAGTGTTTCCTATATTGAAAATTCTTATTAACTAGCTGAAGCATCTTACAGTAATTCTGATTGGTGCAACTATGATGGTTGTTGTTGCAATTCCATGCACACATAGACCAACAGTTGCCGCGGCAGGCCCACAAAATAGCATCCACAACCAAACAAACGCGTCAGTATTTCACGATCAACGCGGTTCTCTTGGTGATTTCATCATGCAGCTGTTGCTCTGCTTCTATTATTTTTTCACATCGGCAACATTGAGGGTCCATCTTATTTCGTTTATGAATTTCTTGTATAAACACTGCATTCGCGTAGTACACATGCGCGATATCGAGTCTTATCCTGACTCATCACGCTTAGGTGCAATAAGCACACACACTTCTAGCAAATTACCCTATTTTACTAGTACACCTGCCAACCGTTCACAGAATATATCTTCTCTTGTGGTATTTAAATCTCCATCAAATGTGCTCTCTGTACGTCTAGCGCCCTGTTAATTTCAAAACACACCGAATCGTCTTTGTCAAGTAATTGTTACCCGAACAAGCGTGACCTTGCTGAATAACAGTTGAGATTTTTATTTGTCTCAGTTGAGTTAATGTTGGTGTAACATATTCATTGGTGAATACGGTGGATACTGCGGTGAATTCCACTTTGCTATTGTAGAAATAATCCCAGAGTGTTTTCGCACCTGGTGCTGCCGCCAAAGATGGGTGTTTTCACATGCTAATGCTAGTACGCCTAGCTGACCTCGAGTTGGTATTGGCAAATTAGAGTGATTCCAGGTATCAATTTTTATTGGCGTTTAACAAGGTTATACTTCATTTTATACGAGGGTCCAGTAACACCACTATGGCGCAAATATCCGTCGACAATTGGAACAAAATCACTATTGACGTTAGCATCCGTCTAACCCACCATCTTTAAATTTCGCAACCTCAAAACCAATCCATTACTTTTTATATATAATAGTAAATCTAACCTTAAACTCAAATAACAAGGACGGTTAAGTAACCGCCTGCATAGATGTGAAATCCTTCGAACAGAATTTCATCTATAGCTATCAATAATATTGGTGATATATATATATATATATATATATATAGAGAGAGAGAGAGAGAGAGAGAGAGAGAGAGAGAGAGAGAGAATTATAAATATACACCACACAGAACGGAAAGTGCTATCCCTGTATTCTATAGAAGAATGCTTGATAAGGGTAGGCAGAATTAATATTTAATACAAATAATAGTATCATAAAAGTTAGAGAATTTTTAATTCGTACTCTACGGAAATTCGAACCCAGGTCCGCGGGTAAACCGCACCCATCGCCTTGCCTGCACGCACCAGTCCATATTCCTTCACGACTAAGCACGCATCACCAAAAATTGATGCGACTGAATCGGTGCTATATGCACTCGTGCGTAGCAGACACACTCGCATGACGACCTGGTAACTAATTCTCATCTATCAACAGTCATTCCGGATTCCTATGAAAGAAATCAAGGTATATATATATATATATATATATATATATATATATATATATATACACACACACACACACACACACACACACACACACAAAGAAGATATTACATTAGCCAATTTTGTACACGAGTATAAATTTTAATTTAAGATTTTAGAATGCCTTTAGATTACATAGGATCTATAAATAGATGTTTTCATGTTTCTAATAATAACACCTGTTGACACGTTTGGGGTAATTTCTCATTGGCAGGTCGGGTCTGGTGGGATCTTAGGAAAATTAAGTTATTTCCTTTTGGGTGGGAATAGGTATTTTGAAACATTATATTGAGTAGTAAGATCTGTCACATGGGTTTTATTGCGACATATAGATGTAATAGACTCGTGAAAGCGTACATAAGGGGAGAACTGAACAATCGAATTCGTCGCTATTTCGGATTCATTCCTATTTCGGATTCTTATTTCATACGTTGAAATCAGTCTGCAGATGTGTTTGATGTTGTATTTGGATAATTTGAGAAGAGACTTTTTTTACGATTATTCACTTGATCTACAAAGTAGTCATTGGGCTGGAACATTATTCTCGGACTACCGTGAATTACTCAAAGGAGTTTTGGACAATGCCATTGTATTACGTAATTTCGAGGATCTGAAATTCATTCGGAACATTAGATTATTTTATACTTGAATAGAACTTTTTAGAATTATTTTGGATTCAGTTCATAATTCTGTAAGTTTCTTTTACATTTTAATTTTTAAGACTTTGATAATTAAATTATTTGCTACGTTTTACAAATTTGTTGGTTTTCATTCTTTCTGTTACTTGGTTGATGACCACAGTCATAACAATAATAACCGAATATAATAAATAAATATGATCCAGACTCGCGTGCCGTTAAGATGTTGATTGAGTTGTATCAAAGCCAGTCACATTATCAAAAATAATTCTACCACTTGTTATTTCAAATTCAGTTCTTCATGTTCTTTGCTGGTGAGCAGTTTTATGTAATCTGCAAATAAATTTATTATCATTATCAACATAATCATTAATAAGCGCAACAGACACGCCAGAGTCTTCTATACCTCCGACGTCACCAATCACAGCAAAATTATAAATCACTTTGCCACAGCGTCTTTGAGCCTGACAACAATATCTTGAATGTTCACGTTTGACGTTTGCAGTTTACCAGTTTGATCTTCAAAAATCACAAGCTCACCTGGATCAACACCAACAATAACACGACTATTAAACTTAGTCAAATCTGTTTTGGTGGCAAATCTGCTCAGATCTACATCATCACCACGTTAACGTCCGTAAATGTTAATAGACAGCTTATATAATATTAAATATTATCACATAGTCGGTACACTTCGCCTACAGTGTGTGCAGTTTCATATTTTTGATATTATACGTGTGAACATATCACTTAATGTGATTCTGATTGGTCCAAATAAGCCCATGAAATTATTGTGCAAGATCCTCTTTAACCTTTGGCTGGGATCGTGGGAAAACGTTTTTAACCCCGCCTTCTGGAATGTTTTGTTTTGAATGAACATTTTTTGGCGGCCATTTTTTAACTCGGCTCGCGAAAGGAAATTGAGGAAACATTATCTCGGCTGTCTGAATATGGATATGTTACCCCCACAGGGGTTTGTTATGTCATGTTTAACAATATCATCATAAGAAAAATGGCGTAAAACTACAAGACAAGAACAACAATAAGAAGTAAAACTAAGGGTATTGCTTATTTGATAGCGGGTGGCGGGGGGGGGGGGCGGTATATCTATACTATAGATATAGAATCCACCGTATATACAAGCGTGGTTTAAAATTTAACTTAAAGAAGTAAATAAACTCACCTCTGTTCACAGAAGAATCTGGACAAAAATGGGTCTCCTAACTGACAGAACTTTATCCAACCACAGCATCTTTACGTAAAATATATGGGATGTAAATCCGACTCGAAAAGAAATTTGTTGACGTCTTCTGTACAGTCTATTGTTCCAAATCAAATACTGCAAATATCCGGTCACAAATGCATTGCAGTAAATGTGGGAATTTTTGCATCCAGTAATCCTATTTCACAGGAAAATCGCAACAATGTAACGTTTAATTCTGAAAGTGACATTTTAGGGTAAACATGTACTCTACTGTAGGCCTACTGTACTGTGTACCGTATCAAACAATGTAGCAGCATCACATCGCATTGATCATTCTGTTTTGAAAAATGATTTTGTCGTTATAAAATGTTCTGTTTATTCGGATGGAAGCTTTTTCTTTGATTTATAGTTTGTAAAAAAGTACAATCCACTTTTACCAGTTCAACTTTGTTTGGGACTATATTTTATGCTCAACAAATGAAAGGTGCACCGTCTGACAGAATGAACGAAATTATTCGTTCTTCTTTCTATCTAAACAATTTCCACTGAAATAAAAACTATGTGATAAAAAGAATCTCAAATGGGTAATGATTTAATATTAAATTTATGAAACTCGTTGAAAAATGTCCGCTTTTACTCGCCAAGGCTCGCAAAAGCTGGACATTATTCAACTCGTTTCATAAATTCAATATTAAATCATTACCCATTTGAGATCCTCTATTACTTCAGTGTGAAATCAATAAGTGTATTTTTGGTGTTGGGCTTGAGTAAACTGTGCTTCCCGCCAGTTCATGCAACGCTTCAACAAAAAGATGAATGCATCGGGGGCCGTCCAACCGAGTTTGCAACGGTATAGTTGAATAAAACAGTTGTTGTCGTCCGTGTGAGGCGCTTGTGCCCTTCATTAATAACTAACTTCAGCTGGTGGTCAAATTCATATGAATTAAAGTACAAACGATGTCGAGGTATCACCACATATTCGACCCAATGTGTGCCAGGTCCTGTTGTCAGGGTTGAAAATACCATTTAACATGTACGTGGCACCGTTGATGCAAGTTCATCGGGCGTAAAGACACCACGAAAATACTTGACTGATTTTGCCATCGCGAGTAAATCAAGATGGGTCAATGGATAGGTTAACAGACTGGCCTTCTGAGTGCTGTACTGGGTAATCGAAGACATCTGCCGGATGGTATTTGACAACTTGTTCCTGGTAACTGAAGGTTGAAGAAAGTTTCACTGTGACACCGCAATTGTTTTTATTGCGTTTTTTTTTTCCCAGCTTATTTTTACTAATGTCAACCTTCGTCTCGTGATAGGGATTTATCAATTAAAAACATAACCGGTTCAATTATAAACTTGCAACAGTCGCGTCAATAACCCTCATTCGGCCACCCGCGCCCTCTAACAACAGAGTTTTGTCAGAAAGAATCACAGTATAACATCGACAACCAGTGGCTCCAACCACACCTACACGTGCATGAAACTACATATCAACGGATTGCCTCAACAGCTCCAGGTTTTCCAATGAAAAGCAATAAATCGGGTACAACGTAATCAAGTCATGTTGAGAAATTTGTAGACCTGTGTCCATGTTTTGATGCCGGTCTAGATACTACCAAAGATTGTGATATGCACTTGCGGTTTGATTGGAATCTGTGTAGTCAAGAAACAATTTCTTCAGAAAGTTCCTGATGATCGTTTAACCTCAGAGAAACTTATATCAATCCTAAGTTGTCAAATCTAATTTTATTCTGATTTTGCTTATTATCTCGCTCTGTAAGTTTAAACTTCACAAACACATGTTTTGGTGCGGTAAGATTATGTTGGGTACTTATTTGCTAAGTAAACTGTCCCGTAAAAACAGAAGGTGGTTGGCATCTGTGGTATACGCGAGAAACTACACTGTTCCCAAATGCAGAAACGATAACAAACGTGATTCTGTAGTTGGTGAAGGTGTAAGCACAGGCATCCACAATGTTAATGTTGATAATTCAACTTTACCATGAACACCTGCTGTACTCAAATCGTTGGCGTTGTTTCTACGGAGAATGACGACTGTGTGTTTTACCCGAAATATAACCTTGTGAAGATCTCTGAAAAACCCAAAAATGTGACTGAAGAGAATCCCACATGAAAACCTAGACGAGTTTCCAATGAGTTTATGCAAATAAAAGGTTGAAATTTGGTTGGCGTTGGACTAATTACAACAGGCGTTGGTCCATCTCCTGAAGCGTCATTATTATCAAGAATCGATCGATTTTCTTCCCCGTCGGTAGAAAATATTGCACTGTTGCACAACGCCATGATACCATTTGTTAACAAATCAAACTGTGACTGTTGTCGACGCGTACAAGTTTTCCCTCAATTTCTAAGAATGCCTCACATGGAAGAAATAATCTAGACGTGTCCTTCACTTATAATTCTATTTTTAATTGATTGGGGTCCCTAGCCGGGTGTGAGTAATACTGAAAATCTCTTTTTGCTTCGATCCACCAACACAAGCGTGCCCATGTCAGATGCGGGATCTGATATATCTTTGAATTGAGCCATGGTTTAACCTAATATACATTACTAGCTTCGTCTAATACCTTTTGCAAGACGGTCGTAATCCACTCCCCATTTCCAGATTTGCTATCACCGAATCTGACAGTCGTTACTGAGCGGCTTCATTAATGGCTTTACTAACCGGTGCTGGCATTGCTGCTGTTGATGGTAATGTAACCGGAACCGTCTTTGGCTGTCGAGTCACTAATCGCCGTTATCGATCTCAAATTGATTGATCTGCATTCAATCCCAGATTCTTTAACCGATTCTCAGAAACTCCTTTGATACTATCAATGACTTGCAATGCAACTTGTTCACCGATTGGTGCTGCACGTGAAGACAATTCTGCGAGCATCTTTGGCGCACCTTTGAATAATGCACTAGAAACGTCACCGAGGTCAGTTCCATAATTTGTTGTGTAAACGGGTTTTCTCGCATTAACAACACGGACGGATCTCGTACTCACACGTCCCCGTACGACAGTCATTATATTAATTTTCAGGTCGATCTCTAATGTACAATTGTATCGTCAGTGTTTCAGTCCGCAGATCTACAAGGTGCCTGTCTTGATCCACAAGGGTAAAACGAATATGTGTCAACCGATTATTATGACATTAAAGATACACAGGTGCCTCGGAAAAAGATCGATATCAAATCACCTGGTTCGACTGTTGTCGAAAAACTGAACAATATGTAGCCCTAATCTGCCACGCCTGTCCTGTCATACCTACTTTCATAACTACCACTGAAGGCATCACAGGTTAAATTCCCCGGCTATAACAGATATAGAAAAAGTCACACTAAATGCAGATTTTCTTCATGAGAGAGAGAGAGAGAGAGAGAGAGAGAGAGAGAGAGAGAGAGAGAGTGTGTGTGTGTGATTTGGATTTTTAACGTAGCTTTAAATGTTTTTTAGTCATATCGCTACGATGTCTGCAGTATGGCAGTTTATAGTGATGTCTAGCACTAGGGCATTACTAAGTAGCCCCCACTTTGTTGGGGGTGGGTTGTAGTGGAAATTGGGTTATCGTTATCTAGAGGATGATCGCCTTCGGTGTTATTGCCCGGATCGAGTAAATATCAATATAAAGTGTGAAACTTATAGGTCGAATAGATAGAGATCTGAGCAGATATATAAAACAGAATGACACGAGCCCCCGTACATGAAAATAACAATTTAATCAATTACATAAACAACCGTGATAATGCATTACATTAGGAAGATACACTTCTTTTTTAAATAAATCATTCACCGAATTTCAAACACAAATATACTTACATAAATAGCCGATCTGTTTTAAGTGATAGAATTAGTTTATAATAGAATCGAGTGAACAATTGAAGTCATTGCCTTGTACAGCTTCATAACCTGATTAATTCCGGTTCATTCCAACTTCACTGTGACTGTTCTCCAACTTCGCTGTGACTGTTCTCCAACTTCGCTGTGACTGTTTTTCTTGGTCCTTTCCACTTTTTCCTTCTCCAAACTCTCTATTATCTCGCCTCTTTCGACCCTCGAACTTTGTGTGGGTAGGTGGTATGACTCGGCCGGGGGTTGAACCCACGACCTCCCGCATCCGAGATTGTAGTCACGCTTTATATTGTATTTACATCAACCTGTTACATCGCAGCATATATTTCGCAAAGCACATGCAGCGTCTCAATCGTTTCAGAACTTATTACCGGTGTCGTAATATACATCACTGATATCTTCAACAAGTTCGTGCATCAGCGCCCGACATGTTTTTCTATCCATGATGTCATTGATGAGCAATCGCTGATAAATCGATGTGGCCTCATTAATGACTTCTGATGCGTTGTTGCTCGAACGAATTGAGTTCACAAGTATTTCCAATCGATCCGTGAGGTTACTAGGGTCACAGTCCACCAAGACCTTCTCCTTGTTTTGTCTCTTGGTTATATATTTTTATTTGAGTGTCTTTCCATTCAGATAGACCTTCCTCTGTGTCAAATTTGGATCTAGGTTATTGCTCTATCCACTTTTGTATTTTTTTTATTCTTGCGCTTTTGCTCGTAGAATCACAACTTTTTGCTTTGAGGTATACATTCTGCATGTTTTAGAGTTTTTGTTCTTTCATTGTAGTTGCTGTTGCCGTTGTTTCTGTAAAAAAAAAAAAATCCCTTTTGTTGTCCTCATAATTCTTGATGAGGTTGCTAGCGTATTACTGGTTGACGTGTGTACAGTTCCGTATATTCTTTCCATGACGTTTCACCTTCTTCAGTTCTTCCGCTCATAAATGTATTGTACGTTTTCACAAAATGATTCCACCGTTCACCGGAAACTTGTTTCTTTCCAGTAAACTCTCTGAACACCATTCTAGGCCATTCATGTATTTATCACGTCTTTGATGGTATTTTATCCTGTTCTTTTTCCAGGTGCCGGATCTGCTAAGAACAACACGTATAGGATTTTCAAAAATCACCCACCCCCAAGCTACTTCGTTAAAGTATTGAGGTGGTGTTGGTATCTGCCACTTGTATTTGGGTGGCACGCCTAGTACTCTGCCAACTGCCTCTCTAACGACTTCATCAAGTACGTGGGTGCTTTTGGGGAGTACACCAGTTTTTCCAACGTCTTTCACTTCAGCAAGCATGTAATTGTGGCAAGCGTGTACTAGTCTCTGCGGTTGCTTTTATGGCTTTTTTATATCCTTGGTGCGATTAGCTATTTTACAAATTGGAAAGGATTCCTTGTCTGTTCCTGTTATCGCTGCAACATAGTCCACGTTTGTACGTTCCGCAGTTTCCTTTCTTAGCTTAATCAGCCGTGCAAATGTTTTATCAAAAGCTTCCGCAAAATCTTCTGTCGCGACTATAACATATTTTAAAAACATTTACGACCTGCAATAATATTACTGATCAATTTCTGTTCACGAGCGATTTTACGGCATCGCTTTCTCATACTCATCTATGACATCAATGGTGGACATCTTATATTATCATGACTGCTATAGTTATTAAATTGTTGTATGAGACTCGTTCGCATCCAGACCCGCGCGATATTTTCTCCCATCGGAACTGGAAGTTCAAGACAAGTCAGTAGTGCACAGGTCCGAGGTGATTCGCGTAAACACATCACGGATTTCATCAACGTGTTATCGGCGGCACGCCAAGTCCAATAAATATTTGCAATGACCATGCGCATCAATGCCGCGAAATATCATCAATATGGTACAGTTGCCTCGGGTTACTTTAGGAAGATATTCATATCATTGAGTCAAATTAATCACGTCCGTGCTTTTGTGTCGACTCCGTGAAGATATTTACGCAGGATTGAATAAGTGCTCAAGTATCGTTTTGTCGTGCAATACAACAATATTGTCATTTGCATTCAGATCATAAAAGCTAGGTGGAAAGAAATCAACGGTGGACAACTTTCTCGTCTCGGCTTTGTCAATCGCTGCTTTTTGAAAATCTTTTAAGTAAGAGTTTAATGGGGTTTTTTTCTGAGTTTATCGTGGTATAAACCGTCAGTTGCCGATTAACACAGCAAATAATGCCCTTCTTCGGCAACTGACGCCCTTCTTCGGGCGTTATTTGCTGTGTGAATCGGCAACTGACAATTTATACCACAATAAACTCATAAAAAAAACAACATTATACCCTTATAATTGAAATTCTTAATAATTTTATTTATTTATTTTTATTTTGTTTTCTTAAGATATTTCCTATCAGTTTTAGAGCTTTATTAAGCGTATGAATTCTTGTTGAGCGCCTCTGCTATGTAACTATTTATAGAACAGTGGATTCTCCATCTGCGATGTAATAGTTCATGGTGACTTGGCCGAATCATTATTGTCCAGACACTTGAGTAACCAATTTTTGAGCCTTTAAATCTGTTTTCGTGTTCGTTAACAATTTAGGTTTCCTACAGGAGCTACTTACAAAATCAAATCGTTTCTTTCCTAGACAGGTATGAAGCCTTTCCTTATTGGTACGAACATGCTGCACACAAGCTTTAGTACAGCTATATCATGCTAGCATCCTACTTTAAATCTTAATAACAATCTTGTGAGAATCTAAGAATCTACCGTTTCGACACGAAAATCTTTATCTTGACCTGAACATAAGTAGACATTTTGTATTTGATAACCTGTGAACTTTATTCATAGCACCCAGTTCATGGAGCCAATGATTACACTGTATGAAAAATAACATGATCGAGTATTTGACCTATCTCGGTACATTTAGCGTTCATTTTTTAGGTCCAAAGAGTCACCCTTGTAAGTAAGCTGAGTTGCAAAATA
This sequence comes from Megalonaias nervosa, assembly GCA_016617855.1. Lineage (NCBI taxonomy): Eukaryota > Metazoa > Mollusca > Bivalvia > Unionida > Unionidae > Megalonaias > Megalonaias nervosa. The sequence continues at coordinate 97,085 of JAECUM010000809.1, read as the reverse complement.
TAATCCACGTTAAGTCAAGTAGTTTTCTTCAGTCTTTTATTAGAGAATAATTTATTAATATTTATAAATATATTCATGGAAAGAAAGAAGAAAGGACACATTATTGTCTACATTAAAAAGAAAATTGGGGAATCCTATGCAAAGAGAGCGCTACCTATTATAGAAATGTTAACTACATTCGTTATTTTCTTTGCATCAGCGTACCATTCTAAAAATGTCTGAATAAGACTAATTCTTGTATAGACGTTATGGATCCTATGATCACGTTGTAAAAATTTATTAAAGAAAATCTAATGAGAAATATGTACTTTTAAAAATTGACAGAAGAAAGGAAACGATTACATTAAAAATATAAGGAATACCATCGTGTATTGAATTTAATGCATATGCATGCATCAATTTTTGAGGGAATCTGTATGAAAAGTTTATTTAAGGACTAAAAGAATAATTTATTCAAGAAAATATTTTAAAAAATGGACTGTATGCTCGTCGACAGGAATTGATAAGCGAAAGGCCTAATTAGGTCAGCATATCCAGTACTCGAAAACTACTGGATCAGTGAGATTTTAAGTATTATTACATGAATGAACGGCTACTAGACCAATCAGACAAAAGGAATCAATTAGCGAACAACAGTTATTTTCTATCCAACATCAAGTTATCTACTGTCCAACATTAGTAGCAATCTCATGTGTGTGCGTGTGAGAGAGACAGACAGACAGACAGACAGAGAGCGAGATCGTCTTTGTGCGTATGTTACCTTACAAAGGCTTACATGAAGACAAAGCTCCGGTAACGTTTGTGTGGGTTGGTTTTGCGGGTATGTTCTAATGAATATGAATCACTTTGAAATTTCGAAGCGCATCACAAATGGCCTTTTTTTTCTTCTGTTATCGTCTTTCATATTCAGTATCTTCATCTGCATGAGTTATTCGGCTGTTTCTTCTGTTTGTCTCACTTTAAATGTATTGTACAGGTATGGGTTCTTCGGTTTCTGATTGTGCTTCTGAAATTTCTTTCTTTTCTCATTTTTCTTTCCTTTCTTGGTAAACACTGTAGACTAATGAACTTTTTCATAATAATGAACACAAGTGTCTTAATGCGCTCTATTTTCTCTTGTCTTAGAGGTTCCTTTTCTTTGACGTTGTCGACATTCTGGAAACCAATGTCCATTTTCTCCACAAACATAAGTATCTTGATTTTTATCTGGCGAGGAGTAGTCTCCCTGTCTCTGTCGAACTGTCTATCTGTCATCTGAGACAGACTGTTAAACTTTTTACTATCACGGTACAACATATTTGCGTTTCAAATATGAAATTTATGTTTTCATCAGTCACACACGATGTCTTTGGCATAATCAGTTGCTTCTTGTTTCTAGTGTCGCGTTCATCATGCCAGTCGTAAATCTGTTAGGTATACAACTTTCTTGATACGTATAAAGTGCGACGAGTGTTTTCTTTACACTGGGTTGCAAATGTTGTATTGAGAACTATTTGTAGCACTTTTAATACAGTATGTATTTCTTCCACAGATAAAGTGTTTGGCTATCATCTCCTTGCATGCACTTTGTGTGTGATGTTGTACATAGTGTGCCGTACGTATGTTTCTGTGACAATACATAGTTCCGTTGCCTGTCTAGTAGATAATGTCAAGATAGCCCGCGTGGGAAAAATTCACTCCACAACAGTATTCAAATAAACAACGCGCAATAAATAGAAATATTAACCGAAGCAAGCTTGTGTTTGTCTCTTACCGTAGCACCCATACATGTGCACGTGAATATATAACATTGTTCATAAATTTGCCGCAAAGAATATGCGAAAACGAAATTCAAGAAATGTAGTCACAAACACATACACAACAGGTGGTCCAAAAATCAAAGGAATAGAATTATCTTGTGAAATCAGTTATTTTAAAAGTGCATGTTTATTTCATTACGTTTATAATGCGGTCATTGACTTTCTTCCACGGAAGGTTTCATTCCCATGTTAAATAATTTTTTGGCTCCTGACACGTTTTACCAGTTTATTATGTGAATCCCGATCAAGGCTCAAGTGTCGACCTTTTTCTACTTGCGTATTTGTGTATGTATGTATGCACATGTATATGGGTATATGTATATACATATATAATGTGTAAGAGCATGTATGAATGTGCATATGAGTGTTTGTATGTATAGCTAAGGATATATCTTTAGTAGCAATTGAATGATTGTACATGCGATAGATTTGTTGTACTGTAGCAGCAGGGAGGGTGAACCCTACAACTTTTTGCTCGAGTCCGTGAGCAAAAATAAAGGTTCCTACAGAGGCTGAAAAAACAAGGTCAATAACGTTAAACTGAAGCCTCTGACCGAGTATATTTCCATACGGTTGAGAACAGACAATAAATCGTCTGGGTTAGCTCATTTTTGTTATTCCATCGTTGACGTATTTTTTTTCAAATTTTTATGCGACTCGTTTACTCGCCGGGTCACTCAATTTTTGTCGTTCACCCTCCCTGCTGCTATAATTAACCAAAGATTTTATCCAGACCTATACGATATCTAGATCTTGGGTCATGTAAATTTATTGTAATAAATCCGAACGGAACAGCTTGTGCTTTTGAAAAGAAGTTTTTAAACTTGATCATGTTCATATCCCCTGAACACCAAGTATAATAAATATTTTGTAAGGTATAATTATCTACTCCATTAAACACGACTAAAATATTGCAGTTATCTCTGATCACTTTTGGAATTTGTGTATATCGCTGAGTAACATATAAATCACGTCAGTATTTTTATGTCTACCTCGAGAAAATATCCGAGCTGGATTTGATTGTTTATCTAACATAATATCGTCATATACTACGAGGTTATTAATAAATCCATCTAGGTCATCTACAGATGGGGCTTCATCAATATCGGTAATAAAATCAACAACATCATTACCGTCTTCATTCAGCAATTTTGCATTTTCATTAAAATCTTTTAAGTACTTCATAACACCGTTGATCATCTACAGATGGAGCTACTAAATATAATTTATCCCATTTGAGCCATCGCATTATCAGATTAAGCAATAATTGTGTTTTGCCTGATCCAGATGGGCCTATTATAATAATTCTGATAGAATTCGGTAGCGCTGGATGGTGCTTTACTGGTTCTTGTTTTCGTGTCGCTGAGAAGTCAATTATATCCATATAATAAATAATATGAATTTATATTGTGTTCGATGTAGGGCACCTACCCATACCACTGGATTAACAACAATAACAACAAAAAATAAAAGACGTGCAATTACAGGTAAATGTGTAGAATGTGGCACAAAAAATATAAATTTATTTCATCGACTAATAACGGTGGAGATATCGCTGCTTCATTGGGGAAATTACCAGGAACTCCATTGGCTAAATATTCGGGGGAAAAACATCTTCCTGGATATAATTATTGTGGTCCTGGAACTCGACTTGATATCCGACTTGATGATCAAGATCAACCAAGACCAGGAGAGTATCCAATAAATAAGATTGATCAAGCGTGTCATGTTCATGATGTTGCGTATAAAAGTAAAGATTTACAACAACGGCATCTCGCAGATGTAAAATTAATTCATGCATTAAATTCTATACCCAATAAATCTGTCAGAGAAAAACTCGCTAGTTTTCTAATAAAATCTGCTATGAAAGGTAAAATAATCCTAGGGGCTGGTAATTAATTATATAACTATTATAATGGAATCCATTTATTATAGCCCAAGAGGATATTGGAGAGGCAAAGCAGCGATTACTAAACTTGCTGAAGCAGCAAAAGTCTCACGTTCTGTTGCTGCAGCGTGGTTAGCACGACAGGCAATATGGCAAATTTATCTACCACCACCTAAAAAATTCAGTACGCACATTTTGATGTCAGCACCCCTAATGAAGTTCATCAAGCAGATATTTTATTTTTACCACATGACACCATTAAATTGGTAGACGTCAATCACGCACATACAAATACGCATTGACTGTCGTTGACGTTGCAAGTAGATATAAGGAAGCGGAACCATTATCAACAAAGACAGCATCTGAAGTTGCATCTGCGTTTGAGCGAATTTATCAACGTGGTGGTCTACGATGGCCACAATTATTACAAGCTGATCCTGGTAAAGAATTTCTTGGTGCAGTATTATCGTTGATGAATAAACATAACGTTAAAATCAGACGAGGACACACTGAAATTCATCGTGATCAGGCAATCTTTGAACGATTTAATCGAACACTTGCTGAGCGGTTATTTGGATATCAATATGCAAGGGAAATATCTACTGACTTTAAGTCGGGGGAAAGATCTCGAGAATGGGTTGCAAGATTACCAGGTGTGATAGCTGCGTTAAATAATGAAATTACTCGTGCAACTTCCATGAAACCTTCTAATGCGATCACAAAAAAATATATACCAATACACCAACGTGAATCTTCCTCTCAACCAGTATTAGGTAATGTAACTGTAAGATATTTATATGAACCTGGTGAACTTGAAGGTGGTAAAAAAAGAGCAACTGATCCTATCTGGAGTGTGACTACACATAAAATTTCTAGCATGGTAAGATCCACTGGTAGACCTGCAATCTACAGACTAGATTCAACTGCTCCTCAACGTGGATTTGTACGTGAACAATTACAAGTAATTCCTAAAGACACACAATTGCCACCACCTTCACTTATGTAAATTAGCACCAGGGCGTCCAGCGCCCCGACGTCGATTACATTCAAGACAGGTCAGCATCACATTATCACGTGTATGACCAAGATCACTATTAATTCTGTCTATGGTAAATTGTCTTGGATTATTATTCGAATATTGCCATAACATATTACAGTTACAGCTTGCACAATGATTATTCTGTCGTTGTTTTAGTGTTATAATAAATTCAGTATCAATATCAAAGTCACGATTATTTTTTTTGTCACATTACTTATAACCAGATAGTTTTTTTCTTATTACGTCATTACTAACAGTTTGATCATAATTTTCTGTAAAATTCATAATAACCCTATGCAGTTGAGATATTCTTTTGACACGAGATACTGCAAGATAGACTAAATTTGACCATTCGATCCGATCATCTACAATCCAGACATTTGTATCAGAAATAGTTAATCCTTGTGACGAGTGAATCGTTATAGCGTATCCTAACGTCCATGGAGATTTATCCATACTCAGCGCATTCTCAACAACATCAACAGCAACCAAAACAATATCATTCAAGACAAGATTTTGTATCCCACCACCAGGAATTTCAACATCAATATTCTGTCGTCGAGTATCTGCTGGGCGATAACATAATGGTACAGGTAGATCTGAAAATTTTTCTTTATGTAACTGAAATAATTTCTCTTGCAGTTCATCACGAACTATCTTTCTACTTGCGACTATCAAATCAGCAGATCTCCATAAATTCAAAAAATCATTCATTGTAGTTTCTGGAATTACTTTACGCATTATCTCACATTGTATTTTATCTGGCTGTAGTCTGATTAACCTTTTAAGTTCTTTCAGCGGTTCATCAATAGCTCTATGGTCATCATTTATTTCTTCATAATAATCTACATTATTCTTCAGCCATTCATGTGGTGACTGTTCAATAAAGGGTGGTGGTTGACCATGATCACCACACATTATTACAACAGTATTCTTTGTCAATAACCAATCAAGAAATGTTTTCAATATTTCTAAAGACACCGTGTCTACCTCGTCCCAGATAATATTTTTAGGTATATATTTCTCACCCATTCGCTCAGGAGTCCATGTGTCTCCACACCATCTGAAGAAACTATGATATGTACATGATTTTACTCCTCGTTCTTTTATTTCTCTGGCGAGTTTATGTGCCGGTGTCAAAACAATTATATATCTGAATGGTTGTTCAGGAATAATTTAATCGCACGAGTTGTTTTACCACATCCATTAAGATAAACAGTCTTATGTCTAGCCACAGGATCATATACAGATGGTGCTGATGACAATTCTGATATTTGATTATTTTTGTAATATATTTCCTTAATTTCAACGTCGGCAGATTCAGAATAACTAAGTATGTTTTCTTTCTTTATTCTCCATGATCCCCATTCACCATTACCGAGTAATGGTTTTAACAAATCTGTATATTTTTTATGTATATACAACGAATCCATAGCAACTCTGACAGCGTAATAAGGAAATCTATTTATCATCGACAGTAGATTTATCGAAACATAGGCTAGCATTGAAGATCTTAAGTGAGTAAACTGCGGTGAGTCGCTATTAATATAGCTCACAATTGTACCTAGTTTGGTTCCGTCTGATAAATAAGCATTACATCGGCTTATAAATGTGTTTTTATCCATTGTATCAGCAATTATAAAATCAAGTTCAGCATCGTCCATAATTAATTTTGTACAGTGTCGTTTATGATCATATGATCCTCCTTGTGTAAATTTACCGATTATCTTTCTACCAAGATCTTTTGCAAGTTTCTCATCGCTTTCTTTCCTGCATTTATATATTTTAACAATGTCATCTTCATTAAGATCAGGAAATTCTTTCTTGATATCATCAATATTAAATCTATCCGGTTCTGGTAACCAAACTTGTTTCTGTGGACGATACAATATAATCGCTTCATTTACCTTTAATGACATTAAAATTCCAGCATCGAGCATATATCGTAATAGTACTATTGGAACCCAACATTTTTCTGAAAAATGTTTTCCAAACGAAGCATAAGTAATCGGATGGAGATTTTCCGTAAACTTGAATGATTCTATATATGCGAATCCGGTTAAGTCAAAATGTGGTAAGGGTCCGTTTATCGCAACTCTGGTCATCTCATGTGATGGATGTCCAAATCTCTTAAAGTATTTAGAACACACTCCGCATCCAAGAAAACTTCCAGGATAACATGCTACCATATCAATTGCGATAACGTCGCTATAATCATATTTAGTATTCCATAATCCACCGTGTCCATATTCAATACAACTTTTCTGGACATCTTCAAGAAATTCCAATCGTGTTGGTTTCCATTTAGTTTTCTCCTGAGCAAAGTGAGCAGCAACTGATGGAATGGCAAAACAATTATTTAGTAATTGTCCAACCTTGACATCGTCAGAAGTATATTTTAATGCAAGATTTTTCATTTCTTCATGAAGAGTTTCTGTACGATAAATATCCCCACCGGGCCGTACAAACTGATCATAATAATCATATTCTGAACTTTGAAACACCCAAACTGATACAGGGTCTCTTTTACTGATATTTCTAATAAAATCAAATATATGACCATCATAAAATTTAACTGTTCTGTCTCGTGGAAATATTGTTACTGCCACAGTCCATGCATGCGCATTATGATCAATAATATCTATCGAAGCTCCTCTTGATTCATATTTCGATTTATATAAAATCTCTCCTGTTAACGTCTTCACTGTTATTGGAAATTTTAATATCTTTCCCAGCTCAGCAACATCTTTAATAGATGCTCCAGTATCTTTAACTGCTTCTGCCCATGTATTTATTTTTTTACGTCGTAAATCTGTTAAACCATTACCACGTATCGCGTTTGTGAAGTGTTCTGTAACTCGTTCAGCTACACAGTTTATTCTTGATTCTGACAGTCTCATCGGTTTGAGATCCCCAACGTTAGGTTTATTATTCTGCGGATATATTGCATAGACAACCGCAGTCACATGGTACTCTCGTTCATAGTATGGTTTGTCAATACCAGTGAGTACTCCGGGTTTGGATTTATTATTTAAGAGAACAATATTATTTCCCGACTGTATGCGGACTGGATCACGCTTGTCACGGATAATCCAAGTATCGTCGTCTGTCCTTACAATAAATTTTATTAAAATAAAATATTTTTGAACATCAAGGTGGTTAATAATCATTCTTCCTCGTTTGTCATTCATTACAGTATCGATAATATTTCCGATCCTAAATGTTGACCACACATGAGCCGCACCATCATCACGAAATTCCTCCTTGGCTTCACGGATACGTTTAGTTATATCCTTATTTGTTAAATCTAGATCTTGCATCGAAGCATTAAATTTATATTCTGGTAGTCTGTCAAGATCAAATCTAGTTCCCGCTGAGACTGCGGAAGGCTCAATGGCGGATAATTCCTCCATTATTATAATTAAGACAAATATTTAAATTGAATTTTAGTATATATATATATATATATATATATATATATATATATATATATATATATATATATATATATAATGATTCAAACAAAGAATCCATGTAATTGGCTTATGATCGGATATACTTCTCCTTGTAACAAAGCATGTGTAAATGAATTCTGTGGCTACCATATGCAAAATGTTAGACATGCAAGTCTAGGACCAAAACCGTGTGTGCAATGTGGTGTTGGAGTCAGAGGAAAAACTCAGTTGTGTGTAAAATGCAGCGGTAAAAAATATAGAGAACTAAAATGATACTATGATAAAAAAAAATAATACCTTGACATTGTCAGGTAAATCTCCTATAAAAACTGCAGAAGATTATCTCGCTAGAATTTCAAAATAATGATTTAGACAAATAATATTATTATATAAATGGAGCAAAAAGAATTTGTAACGCATCCCATAATTAAAAATTATGAAGCGTCTCGAGATGGTGTAATCAGGCACTGTCGATTAAAAAAACCAGTCGGTAATATCATTAATACTGGTTATCTTAAATTTCGTGCTGGGAAAAACCATTATTTATCACATAAATTCATCTATGAATGTAATTTTGGATTGATTAAAAATGGATTTGTAATTGATCACATCAATGGTAATAAACTTGATAACTCCTTAAATAATTTATGAATTGTTACACAAAGTCAGAATTGCAAGTTTGGAAAAAATGGCGTTAATAATTATTGTAAGAACGCAAGAGTTATTAGGTCTGTAAATACACAGACAGGCCAAGAAATAACTTTTCCATCAATAAATGCAGCTGCCAAATATTTTGGTATCAATCCTGCTTCAGTAAAACATGTCGCAGATAATATACAAACTTCTACATATTCAATAAAATATGATCAGCTGATTATATTTCAGTATATCCCCACTGTGTCAGATAATGAAACAACATAACTCTGTAGATGAGTCAATGGTATTTAAAATACAAAAAAAAACAGAATAAATAAATATTTTTTTTACTGTATAGTTCAACTCTGTCAATTTTGCCATGGGTTTTGTTTAGCTATCACCACCTTGACTCCGTCAAGGGGCCCACCTTCACTGTCGCTGCTCTCAGTGTCACTTGTTTCACCTATGACAGAATCAAATAACATAATCTTTCTCAATTGCATTACACGATTGTCCACAATCTTTTTTCTTTCGTACTCATGAGACAATTCGGATCTAATCTTTTCGATTGAACGTGCAAGAGGTGCAAATAGCTTCACCTGTGTGTCGTTTACCATTGCCAAGGATTCTAACATAGACTGACAAATTAATTTCATGAATCTATAATTGGATGGCAATGTGTATTTATTCTCGAATTTTCGTTGTTGTAATGATTCAAATCGCACATAATTTTCTGAGGATGAAGATTATCAGATATCTTTATTCCGTCATGTTTTAATTTTTCAATAGCAGAAATAATATTATTAATATTTTCATAGTTCATTATATAATAAATACTTCTTTAAAATAAAAATAATAATCAGTTTCTGAATAATTCTGAATCAGATTATAAAAATAGTAGTCCCCATAACCCCATGTGAACCCCTAGATTGCCAAACAACATTCTAGCAGGCTCAGAAGTTCAGAGAGGGACTGTTTTTTTGATTGTATGATTATGATTATATATATATATATGGTTATGATTATATTTTTTGCAGACGGCACAAATATAAACTTATCCTAAACTTATCCTAATGAACATATAATTGTATGATTATGATTATATATGCATATGATTATGATTTTGATCATATTTTTTGCGGATGGCACAAACACATAATTATATGATTGTATGAATATATACAAATGGTGATGACGGGGGAACGTTGTCTACGTCCAACAGATTTTGTACACTCTCCCCCCATACAAAACCCCGGGGAGTGCAAAAGTACACCCACCACAAGGGTGTATGATAGGAGAGTGTATTTTGTCTGTTGTGGATGTCGAGGAAATTCTCTGGGTCCCCCCAATTAATAGCATCTCTTGCCGAATGCAAGATAATATATCTTTAGCATTTTTGGAGACTCGAACACACAGAGTCTACACTAGTGGATCCACACACAAATGCCTTAACCCCATGGCTATCAACCTGTTATGAATATATAGTTAAATTTAAGTATATAACTATTTACACTGTCTCACATGTGATAACTCTGGACTTGTATTTATTAGTATATTTTGATTCTGAATAAAATCACAATTATTGCAAACTGCAGTGTAGATTTACTTCAATTTACAAACACACTTCATAAAATACGATAATTCTAAACAGCTGAAGAGTACATTCAGATCAATATAACATGCCACACCTTGTACATGCAGATATATATATGTAACATGCCACACTTGACGTAGAGAATAAAATCAGTTATTGTAGAACTGTAGCATGAATTTATTTCAATTTTCAAACACAATTCATAAAATAATCGCACATTACATTTTCTGTATAAGTTCTCGTTTGCTAGGTTAAAATACATATATATAATACAGCTGTGTTTATAAGGGCTAAAAATAACTCTGATTTGTAATATTGACGCACTTGTATAAAAACCGACATGATTTAAAGTCATCAGAGTCAAAAGGTGCATAAATATCCTTTTCTATTACAAATTATTGCTCCAGTGACAGCTAATTGCATACAGAGAACAAATAAATCCTTAAATAATTAAAGAAAACAAGATATCTTCGTGATCTTATAAATCAAACGTAGTAACAAGGGGGATAATTGCTTAATTTACTCTACCAAGAGTACAGAGTTATCTCGCTTCATTATATGTACAATTGCCTCAATAGGAATTGATTATTATTCAGATTTTAATGATTGAGTACTGTTTAACCCATCAGATTAAAGAATTTGTAACCATTTCATTAATCAGAGTACCATTTAGCCCATCAGATTATGAAAAATCAGTAAAAAAAAATATTATTTCAGAATCAGATTATTTTTTTTATTTTTATAATTTACTCAGACGTTCTATGAGCTTACATATAGATTAAAATTCATTGATTCTTGTCTTAGATCCAACAGGTGTCCAGCCTGGTCAGTAAGCCTGAAATGCATCCTTGATAATAGCGAATTATGTACACGTAGATAAACTGGATTAAATGGCTCAGATACAATTAACCACCCAGGGGGTGCTTGAGGACTGAATGAATATAATATATATCCTTGTTGAGCTTGAGTGGATTTTTCAAGATCTACTTGATAGCTACCATCAATTACATCACATACTAGACTGACTGCGATCGTTGATGTTATATTAACAATACCAGGAGAAATATGGCAGCCTCCACCATGTGGATCATTATTATATTTAAGAATGGTTGATGGTGGGATTAATTTTCTCCATGAATCACATATTCTTTTAAAGTTTTCATCAATAAAATCATTGACTGATTTCTTTAGCTCTTCATGATTAAATCCTGGAATTATAAATGTTGGTAATTGTTCTTCTGTAATTCCATAATGTTTAAGAAATACTGTTTTAAATAGACGATTAAGTGGAACACGCTGAATTAGGCTGTCTTCATTAACATATGATTTACCACATATTTATCTGTCGATGGATTTATTAATAATTTTTCTCTGTCAACGATAGCCTTATTCATATATTCTAAGTCTGATGCAACTTGATTCAAATGTTGTATTGTTTCAATTACCTGATTTTTTAAATCATCATTGTAGGAAGTGTTAATGCTGGAAAATAAATTTCGTAGATCATTAAGTACACGTTCATGCTCAGATTTAATCAGACTAGAAAATGAGTTAATTAATGCAACATCAAGTATTATTACTTTACCTTTTTTACCATCAATGTTTTTTTGTAAAATAGGTTTCAATTTTATTAATATATCTTTCTCCTCTTGACCATGGATATTCATTTTTTCTATATTCTGGAAGTTTTATAAATATTCTTTTATCTGTAACGAAATCAGATCGTTGTGGTTCAGGTGGTCCTTGATAAACTGGTTTAACTTCAGGCCAACCTAATACTGATCTAATCAAACTTTGATAAATATCTACAGAATAATCAGGAGAATTTATTTCAATTGCCGCTGATAATCTTGGTTCATAGGCAGTAATTGCTATTTTCGATTCTTTTCTTGTAATAGATTTAATTCTGCGCTGGAATTCATCGTTGATCTGTTCTATTTGATAACTGCCCGCTGGAATGTTAACTACTTGCCAGTCAGGGGTTCCATCAGGCTTATTCTTATTTGCAAATACTAATGAATTATTCAGCTGTAATCCACCGAATGGTTTTGATCTAATATTTGGCCAGCTATAATAAACTTGTAATTGTGCTAATGCTATTTCTTTTGCTGGAATTGCGGTTGGAAAGTTATGCTAAACTCAGGATTGGTCGAACTTAATGATATCATTGTAGTTTTTGACGGTGCTGTATTAGTGACGATCTGTTGAAGTAATTCTCTCGACGCTGTTGAGGACTCAGTCATTATTATTATTGTTATTATTGAATTCTCTATTTTTTCGCCTTGGCTATTGTGAGTGACTTTGTCATTAGAATCGCTAGCGATTCTGAATGCTTCATCATAGGTTTTCATTATCGTTGCGAACTCCTCAGCAGATATTTTACCATCATTAAGATACAACGAAATATATGACGATAATTTAGAATAGGCTGTTGTTGCTGTATGTAATTTTATTATATACTCGTGTAATTTAGTATTTGTACATGCAGATGTCTTCTTAGCGATAATACTGAGATTGCCTGCGATAGTCGTTGAAGTTGAAACGATAATTGTTACAACTGCAGGCGCCGTCATTGTTATTGTTGATAATAATAATCTGGCTCCAGCAATAACAGCAGAAACTGAGTAAACAATTATATCAATGACAACCATACGTCTGTGATATTTTTTTACTTTTACTGTATAATCGTCGATAATATTTTTTAATTCAATCTGACACATATTTGATTGTATCTGTGATGTTGAACATCGATGTAGGACTGGGGTCCTTGGTTTTGATTGATTATACTATGACGTTGTCATTTAATTAAGTAATTAATTAGGAGTTTCAGCTACGAATTCCAGACACCACCAGTAACGTCTCGGGGGCATTTACATTGATGTCAACATAAATGTTTCTTTGGTGTTCTTATTTAACATCACCAGTAGAGGATTATGATATATATTCGGTGATGATGAAGTGTCAGCATTAATTTCCAAACCATACATGGACAGCCTGTATAACCCAGTTACTTCTGCGGTATGTTCGAGACTGTTATTTTGTGGTGTCCATGTTGATGATCCTGATGCTACTTTGTACACGATATTGTTAATTTGTTTATGTGGAATTTTAATCAGATCAGTTTTTTGAACAATATTAGGAATTCCACTGACAATGTCGTTGAGTTTCGTGTTAACATCGGCGAGTTTGATATCAACGGTTGGTGGATCACCAAAAAATTCATATACAGATTTGTTTATGTTTCTACGAAAATTTAAAAACGTTTGTACATGTCTAGTAAAACTAGTATTAATTGTGGTCATTTCATCATTGATTGTTTTTAATGAAGTTGTTACTGGAATTTCCTTATCATCGACGTATTTCTTTGTTGCAGCATCAAAATCATATTCTGGTGTTCTGAGATTATTAATACCATTATTATTCATGTTGAGAAATGCACGCATTATACCGCTGTTGGCTAATACGTACTTAGATTCTAGATCATCGACATATTTTTTTGTTGCGGCGTCTGTATCTGCGGTTGGGTTTCCAAGGTCTATAATTTTATTTCGATTCATGATAATGTTACCCTTGAATGAATCACCAGCTTTCTTAATATAATCGTTGACTGACTTACCGGAATCTTGTATTTTACCTAAATCAGTAAAAGTAACAATAACCGCGGCAGGAATTCGTATGAGTACATATGGCAGTTATATATTACTTGTCTTTAATCGTCCTTGTTTATCCTGAAAAACGACTTCATTTTGATCCACACTTGTAATGTTTAATAAATCATCAATTTCATTTCTGAGCTGGTCAAGAGTTGCATATTTAGATCACCTTGCTGCTGAGCTTTACCACGAGAAGATCTTCCGTAAATATCTACCATTATATTTACTAATGTCTGTTTAAATGTGACAACGTAGTATATTCATGCACGACTTTATGAGGTGGTTTTGTTGATTTTGATACCATATCAAGTACAGCGAGTACTTCACGACCACATATTGGTGGATCAGTTATTTTTTGTGTTGGTAGCGTTGAATACAATATTGGAGTACTTTGCATGCTGCTAACATATTCTAAAAATTCTTTTGGTGGTGCTAGTCCATATGAATCAAAATAAATAATTCCACGTGGATCAATTGCATACGCAACCCAGTGGGTGCCTGGACCAGAGTTTTTATTGAGATTAATAATACCAGTTTCAATATTGTTTGGTTTTTTTGGTAATTGATCATGCATAAAAACGCCTCTGAAGTTTTTTATTTTTAATTTTTTAGCAGCATCAAGTAAATCAAAATTGGACATGGGCAGAATCAATGAACTGTCCCGGGAAGTCTTAGACCCTTTCCGTACCATGAATATGGGGTCCCTGGCAATCTTAGACCCCTTCCCATTTTTTTGGAGGTTTTTATTCCCTGTCCGGTTGCTTTCTTTAATGCCATTCCAGCAGCGGTTCCAACAGTGCCTAATGCAGCTGCTTTTGCAACAGCTGGGGCTGCAGCGGCTATTAATGCTGGTATAGCTCCAAGAAGTGGAAAAATTCCGCCAGATTTAACAATATCTTTAATGGCGCCCACAGAAGGATTAAGTTTTATACCTTTATTTGATTTTTTGGCTTCATTGAAGTTTCTGAACTGACGCTCGGTCAACGATAATTTATTTGCACCACTCATTTGTTCTCTTTTTAGCGATAATTTTAATCCACAGTTATTTTTTGATGCTGATTGTAGCCTTTTAATCTGACCAGGAGTCAGACTGACATTAACGTGATTATATGACATTATAATATTATGAGCGATCTAATTACATGTTTTCTACTGGAGCATCAACAACTCTCATTCGTCCACCAACACCTTCAAGTAACATTGACTTATCGCTGAGTAAAACAGCGATTGCTCTGTAATTAGCAATAACTCCTATTGTCACACGAGCTCAAAAATGTATATCTACAACAGATTGTCTGAACAAATCTAAGTGTTCAAGTGAAAAGTAATAAATTGGATATAAGGTTGTAAAATCTAACTGTGATATTTGTAAACCAGAATCAACATTTTGATCACGTCCCATGAACGTCATCAGACGATGATATGCACGTGCTACATGATTTTGCTCAAAATTCAATAAAATATCCTCGGATGGTTATTGATGTCCATTTATCCTCAATGAAACCTCGGAAACACCAAGATTGTCAAATATCATAATACTACGTGTTTGATCATTTACCTGTGCAGCATCTTGAAATGCAATAAATATATGTCGTGGTGCAGAAACACCTTGCTGAGAAGCTATTTGCCATGTAAATAAACCATTAATGTTACTCTGGATAGAATCTGTGGTCATTGTTAACCATGATAACATCGATTTACCGCCGCTGCCCATGAAAGCAAGTAACCGATCTTCTTCAGATATTGATGGAGTCATTACTGGCATCCACAATGAAAGTTTTGTAAGAATTACTTTACCAGCATCACCAATAGGTTGCCATATTGCATCATTGTCGGTTGCTTTTCGTACAAGTACAACTGTATGCTTAGCTCCGAAAAAGACTTTTCTAACATTTCTACAAAATCCATAGATATGTGTCAGTGGAATTGTACAAGAAAACGCTCTTCTATTTCCTTGTAACATTGATCGACGTGCTGCAAATCCTAAGTTAAATTCTGGATTAGCACCATGAACCACTGGATTAACATCAACGTCAGTGGCGCCGGCGAAGTTTCTTGGTTGTCTTATACCATATTGTCTGTTGTCAGGGTGGTCAGAAGTATCCTTTACAAACATCATTGATGGACAAGCTGATCTTGAATAATCATCGCTGTATCTTGCAAGGCCAAGTATTGTCGTTGCAACGTCAACATCTTTTTGAATTGATTCAATATTTTTTCCATCAATCATGTACGTAGCGCTATCAAACAACGCCATAATGCCATTATCAACAAAACCAACTCTAACATTAGCATTGTATTCAGTATTATCTGTTTTTATAATCTCACCTTCTACTTCAATAAATGCTTCAGCGGGTAAGAAATATCTGCTTGTATCCTGAACTTGCAGTTCAATTCTTCCATGCTGATCTGGAATTCGTGCATCATAAGAATAATATTGATAATCACGCGCAGACTCATCCTTGAGTACTGGTGCGTCCATGTCAAACGCAGGATCAGACATACATTTGAACATCTTTATTATATTTATTATTGTCTAACACGAAGACCACTTCCTGCTATCAGACTAGCGGTTATATTTTTTTCTTTTTCTGACATTGGTACACTAGCCAACTCTGCCAGTTTTTGATTCGCAGCTTGATTTATTATTTTACTAATATTTGCAGGCATCACATCAGTGCTGGCCAGTTTCACTGGTGGCTGAGGTTTTCGTCGTATTAATTGTATTAGTCTATCCTTGATTGCTGAGAATGCCTTACTAGCAACATTACCAACAGCACCAATACCTTTTTCACAAACAACATCAACAGCTTTCATTCCCAGATGCTTTGCAATCGGTATTGCTTTTGGGGCTATCCTTCTAAATAGACCCTGAACAACATCACCTAGTCCATCTCCGTAGGTCATTTTGTATACTGGTAATCATGAATTTATTACCCTGACCATGGTTGGTCCACGTTGAGTATTATATGCGATCATTTTATTATAGTAACTGTATTTAATTATATACTCAATCCAGTGACTTAGTCACTGTGGTAGTCATCGGCGATTTCATTAATGAGAGACCGATACACATTAATATCCATGATACCGCCTGTAAATAATCGTTTGCAAATATCAGCTGCTTCATTAATTATTTCTGGGGAATTATTACTAGCTCGTTTTCCGCCAATGAGGATTTCTAGTCGATCAACATCGGAGAGAACGCTGTTTGGACAATTAATAAAACCGCTTCCTTGATTAGTAAATCCACTTCCAGTAGGAGGTTCTTTTTCAAGCAATTCTAATTCTTCTAAATCTTTTTGTAATTTGTTTTCTTTTTCCTTCTCTAGATATTGTCTCCACCATGCTTCTGTGTTGACGGGAGCGTCTTGCCATTCTTCTTCCTCTCCCTTTTTGCTTGGTTTCTGTTGTTTTTGTGGTTTTGGAGACTGTGGCAATGGTATTCGTGATTTTGGAGATTGTTGTTTTTGTTGTTTTTCTCTTTCTGTATACAGTAGTAGTCCTTCTATTTTTCCTTTATCCTGTTTTTTACGTTCTCTTTCTGCCTTTTTTACTACCTTTTCTAATTCTTTTGCTCGTTTTGCTTGTGCTCTTTCTTCTTGTATTGCTTGTTTTTGTTGTAGTTGTTGTTCTCTCGCACTTCCCCCTTCAAAATCTAAGTCTCTAATATAATTACTTATATTTATTTTATATTCAATATAATCTGGATCATTTACTTTAACTTGATCAACTCCTGTGTTTATGCAATATATCCATTTATACCAGCCTTCACAATCTAGATTTTTTAACGTGTTCAGGATTTAAAAAAGGTTTTCTATTTTTGAAAGAATCAACAGCAGAAGTATGTAAATCCTTCTTGTCAATTCCCCTAATATGTTCAAAAGCTTTTTCATTGAATCTATCAGTCAGATCAATCTTTATTTTTGTCTTTTTTGCTTTAGGGGTTAGTGGTACTTCAGCGCCTTCAGGTTGAGCAGCAGCTATTTCAGCTGGAAGTCCCCGTAAAATCCTTTTTGTTTGTTTTGTTCTTCTGCTATTTTTCCAGTTGCTTCAGCAGTTTTTTCTAATACAGGAAGAAGACCTTTAGTGGTTTCTGTAATAGGTTTAAATAATTGTTTTGTATCCTCTGCAAATTCAACATGAGATTCCTGACGTGATTGTAGTTGGTGCTTAACAGAATCACGAACAGGTAAATATTTTTTAATTGCCTCTAGTCGCTCTCGAGCTAATCTAGCTGAGTGGGGTTCTCCAATCATTACTGATAATATTTATACTGGCTGTTTAATTTACAGCAGCAGAGGAGGTGAACGACCAATACTGAGTGACCCGTTGAGTAAACGAAACACAAAACAAAGAGTCGGAGATGAAGTAACGAGATAAGCTAACCCAATTAGAGAAACTCTCGGTCAGTTAGAGGTTTTGGTTTAGCGTTATCGACATTATTTTTCAGCCTTCGTAGGAACCTTATTTTTTTGACAAATGACGATTCAGACATGTGGTCTGTTCACCTCCTCTGCTGCTCCTGCATATTATGACAATGATAGAATTTAGTGCACAATTAACCAATCAAATTCCAATCAAAATCAAAATTAACCAATCAAAATCAATTCTCCAATCAAACATGCTAACAATTGTAAGCAAAGTATGTGCATCTGTAGCATGTACATTCCAATAGAATTCTTTATTTATAATACTGAAGATTATAAGCGCAAACAGTAATTACTATTAACTTCCAGTATGATATTTATTGCCATATTTTCTTCTTAAAATGACCTCAAGGTAGAATAGTCCTTGATGAGTCACCCTCTATAAATGATGCAAAAATGACACTATTTGACTGTAGTCCTTGATTATAGGAGTCATCCTTTATAAATAAAGTAAAACTAAACACTATTTGCCTGTAGTCCCTGATTAAAGGATTCACCCTCGATAAATAACGCAAAAATGACACTATTTGCCTGTAGTCCTTGATTGAAAGAGTCACCCTCTAAAAATGAAACAAAAATTACACTGTGCCTGTAGTCCTTGATTAAAGGAGTCACCTCAATAAATGACACAAAATAATGCTATTTGCCTGTAGTCCTTGATTAAAGGAGTCACCCTCTATAGATTAAGTCATGCACTGGTACAACTATGATGGAAATTACAGAAGATGAGAGACTGGTTGCAGTCACGAGATTAAGACATATACAAAACACAACTGTGATGGAAATTAAAGAAGAGAGACTGGTCGAACTCCATATCTTTACATGATTAGAAACAATAAGGCAAAGCCTGCTATAACATGCTCAATTAGAATATGAATTCAGCTATAACATGATTACATCATGGGTCCAGAATTGTTTTAAATGTCCCTTTATCTCTGATACTAAGGATATATCAGACAAGTTGACAGATATAAATAAATGAATCATGTTTCAGACAAGTTGTCAAATAGATACAAATTAATCATGTTTCAGGCAAGTTGTCAAATATAGAAATAAATGAATCATGTTTCAGTCAAGTTGTCAAACACATACAAATAAATGAATCATGTTTCCAACTAATTAACAAACACATACAAAGGAATGGTGTTTCAGACTAGCTGACAAACAGATACAAATAAATAAATCATGTTTCAGAGAAGTTGACAAACGGATACAAATAAATGAATCATATTCAGACAAGTTGACAAATAGATACAAATAAATGAATTATATTGCAGGCAAGTTGACAAACACATACAAATAAATGAATCATGTTTCAGACAAGTTGACAAACTGATACAAATAAATGAATCATGTTCAGACAAGTTGACAAATAGATACCAATAAATGAATCATATTTCAGACAAGTTGACAAATAGAACAAATAAATGAATCATGTCTCAGACAAGTTGACAAATAGAACAAATAAATGAATCATGTTTCAGACTAGTTGACAAATAGAACAAATAAATGAATTACGTTTCAGAAACCTGTGGCTTACAGATCATAATGTTGTTAAAACAGCAATGATTCATTTTCTTCATGTATGAGGTTATCTTAAAATTGTGTCATATATAAACTGTAAGACTAGCTGCAGCCTCTAGACTGTGTCATATATAAAATACAAGGTTCCTTACAGCTACTAGATTGTGACATAAAAACTGTAAGGCTAGTTATAGCCACTATCCCACGTCATATATAAACTGCAAGGCTGCTTACAGTCACTAGATTGTATCATATATAAAATGCA
Source organism: Megalonaias nervosa (assembly GCA_016617855.1). Taxonomy (NCBI): domain Eukaryota; kingdom Metazoa; phylum Mollusca; class Bivalvia; order Unionida; family Unionidae; genus Megalonaias; species Megalonaias nervosa. The sequence goes on along the minus strand of JAECUM010000809.1, from coordinate 76,802 downwards.
ATGCTAGTACAGCCACTAGACTGTGTCATATATAAAATGCAAAGCTAGTTATAACCACTAGATTGTGACATATATAAACTGCAAAGTTAGTTACAAACACTAGACTGTGACATATATAAACTGCAAAGTTAGTTACAAACACTAGACTGTGTCATATATAAAATGCACAGCTAGTACAGCCACTAGACTGTCATATATAAACTGCAAGGCTAGTTACAACCACTAGACTGTCAAATATAAACTGCATGGCTAGTTACAACCACTAGACTGTGTCATATATAAACTGCAAGGCTAGTACAGCCACTAGACTGTCATACATAAACTGCAAGGCTAGTTACAACCAATAGATTGTCAAATATAAACTGCAAAGCTAGTTACAACCACTAGACTGCATTATATATTTGACCTGCTTGTAAAATTCTGACTCTTCTCTGAACTCAGACTAATTTCATGAGGGGAATTTCTTAAATCATTGAATTCCATCTGAAATACACACCCCCACCCACCCACTTAGCTATGCCAATCAGGATTACTTTCTCCAACCACCAAACTTTTAACATTCCCATCAAAGTCAGAATAATTCTCTCTATACCATCTTTAGTAATAACTATTCTGGAAAATATCATTTTATGACACCTGTTTCAAATCGTCCAAGTTTTCCAAAACTTTTTCTCTGGCTTATCTCAACTCCATCATTTTCTGCAACTTGACCTTGCGTAAACATTGGCCTCATCCATCTGTCTGACCATTATCAAACACACTCTACTTAAATTTGATTCATGCCTCAAACAGAGCATATCCTGTCCCTCGCAGTTAGCAATTTATTGCGAGTCTAGCCCATATGTAAATCTTCCTGTTTACTTGTCACAATGATCATGCCAGAATGTACTGCGAAATTTTCTCGACAAAAATTGTGCACCATTAATTTACACAGGATTTATGCATTAAGTTTGAACTGCCTAATTTGCACAGGATTTATCCTTCAAGTCCATAACTTGGCATTCCTTTAGTGTTTACCTCCTTGACAACAATCATTTTCTTTATAGTGAGAAATTTGTCATGGACACTAGATGAGTATTAGCTATGCTTTATTTCAGAATGCAACATACTTGCCATGGCAACCAAATCCTGCCAAGAATTTACAAAAATCATTACAAAATTACATATTTTTTCAGTATTTATTTGTATCAGACTTTCTACATTCTTGCCAAATCAGTTTGTTTTTACTATCTTAATTTATGATTGAGAACACTATTATTTTCTAATTACTTTCTTTAGATTGCAAAGTTCACCTAATCTTGGTACAACAGGTGTTTTCTTTTCTGTGAAGTATTGAATGCTTTGAGTCAGTAAAGAATTGGACTGTAAACACCTCTCCATCAATAACTTGCACAAAATGGAGTACAAAAATACATGCTGCAGTATATGCAAGGGCACAAGTTACTGAGGGACCTCTGAAAAACTAAGGATGACATCCCAGCTAGATATTAACAATGAAAAGATGAGTGCAGGGAGGCTGTTTAATGGTTTGATATTAGTTTTATAATAGCATTGGAAATAATTGTTGATAAAAATCTTTTTCCAATAAAGAAGTTCATTTTTTTTCTGTCTGAAACATCATTAAATAATATTACTCCAAGAGGTTTCAACATACATCACATCATTTATCTCACTGATTTTTGCATGTGAATGCAGATATATTCAAGTGTTATTGCTGACTTACAACAAAGCAAGATTGCCCATTTTGAAAAGGTATGGATAATTGATTCATGAAACAAGAACTTTCACCGCTGTTCATTTTAGTAAGTTATTGATGCCAGAATTCCATTGCAAGTACTGGTAAAATTTCTTATACTTGAGTGCCTATTTGGGAACTTTAAGTTCACTACAAACTTTGGAACTGCTTCTCCATAAAGTACAATATCTGTGAAACAAAGTTTCAGCTTTACCAAGATCTCATTTTGCTTACCTCCCTTGCCATACTGACTTCACTTTATGTTACGTAACTATGGCACTGGATGTTTTTTTCTCCACCAGTCAAGAAATACAATTGGAAATATCTCTCCCCCCCACCATATTTGCAAGTTATCTTGAAAATAACAGGAAAGCAAAATTTTGTTCCTACAACTTGAAATGTGGAAATAATCAAAGCAACATTCTTGCCAAAAGTTCTGTCTCACCTTAATAAGCCTTCACTTAGAACTTAATATGTTCAGACATAGAGAATATTTATTACTTAAAAGATAAGAAAATAGCAATTGTTCTCTAACTCCTCAACTGGCTCAAATTTTGCATTTGAAGTTAATTAGAATGATTTAGTGACCACACCAGACAGCCTGTCAGTGATGCCAATTAATGCTGTCTGCTCTGAGATAACAGTGGTCAAAGGTCAGCTGGAGAATGATGCATGGGGCTTTTGGGAGCTCACTAATTACAGTTAAATGGAAGGATCATTTATAATATATATATACACTGAGAGAGAGAGAGAGAGAGAGAGAGAATTACAAATATACACCAAAACAGCATTGAAAGTGCTATCCCTGGATTCTACAGGATAATACTTTATAACACTAGGCAGATTTAATATTTTAATACAAATTATAATTTATAATTTGTACTCTACAGATACTCAAACCCAGGTCTGCGGGTAAACAGCACCCATCGCTTTGCCTGCATGCACCAGACATATTCCATCATGACTAAGGCATACCCAATAAATGATGCTACTGAATCGGTGTTATATGCACTCGTGTGTAGCAGACACACTCAAATGGTGATATAGTAATTAATTCTCATCTATCTACACAGTCATTCTGGATTCCTACCAATGAACTCAAGGTATACAGGATTAATTATAGAGAATTATAAATATACACCAAATAGAACAGAAAGCACTAACCCTGGATTCAATGAAATCATGACAGAATATTGGCTGGTGTGTGCAGGCAAGGCAATGGATGCTGTTTACTCATGGACCTGGGTTCAAATCTCCATAGAGTACATATTAAAAATTTTCTAACCTGTACAATAGCATTTTATATATATATATATATATATATATATATATATATATATATATATATATATATATATATGTATATATACACAGAGAGAACACAAATCATATGGTGAATAACAGTCCTTTCAAGCGCAATGGATCCAGGAAGAAATCCTGGGTGTCAGGGATTGATTTCAAGATAAATGCAATAAACCGACAATGAATAGTGCAAAACTACAACTGAAAAGGTTGCTTCCTAGCTCTGGAAATTCATGATCATTAGCAATTTTACATACAGCATAAATATTTTAAAAATTTGAAATTTTGGGCAATATCACACTGCCTCTATCAGTGACTAATATTGATCACATGAGCAACATGATTTGTTTTCATCCTAGATTTAGAATTTTTAAGATATTTATGTTCTGAGTAAGTTAAATTACAAATAATCAGTGCAAAATTAGTTTCTTGTTGTAAAGAACATTTGTTATAAGTAAGGAGTAAGTGTATATGAAGAATCTTCAAATAGAAGTTTTTTTTATCTCGTCCAAAATTGACTCCAGATGTCCAAATCCTCAATCAATATCCTTAAATATCAAAAAGATTCTCATCCAAAATTGACTCCAGATGTCCAAATCCTCAATCAATATCCTTAAATATCAAAAAGATTCTCATCCAAAATTGACTCCAGATGTCCAAATCCTCAATCAATATCCTTAAATATCAAAAAGATTCTCATCCAAAATTGACTCCAGATGTCCAAATCCTCCATATCAATATCCTTAAATATCAAAAAGATTCTCATCCAAAATTGACTCCAGATGTCCAAATCCTCAATCAATATCCTTAAATATCAAAAAGATTCTCATCCAAAACTGACTCCAGATATCCGAATCATTTATCAAAATTCTAAAATATCAAGCATCAAAAATATTGATCTCATCCAATACTTACTTCAGATATCCAAAATCTTTAATCAAAATCAAAACATCATGCTCTTGAACTGGTATAAAGATAAATTCATTAATTTTATCCCAAAATATTTGTGTACTAGAATAAATTGACAGAAATAATTCTTCAGCCAAACTGTAATCCAAAGTGCGGTACAAATGACAACCATAAAACACGTGCTCCCACCAACATATCAGAACTTGATCTCATTTTTTTTAAAGTTGGGGCTTGAAAAATCTATGTTTGGTTATTTGTCCCAGGCAAGTCTGTTGAAACTTCTACCTGTCCTTTATCAATTTTACTCTTCCTACAAGTGCACATTATACAAAATCTGCTTAAAATGACATTTGTCCAATATGACAAACATCTTGAATTATTGACCTTTTTTAGGCATCACTCAAAATACAAGTGGACAAGTGGAAATTTTTAGCCTTGTATGTCTCACACTGAGCATGGTTACAATCTACAGACCTTCAAAAGTTACTGAGCAGATACAAATTTTGTGACAGATGGAAAATTATGGTATATGGTAGACATGACAGGATGAGATAGGACAGGATGGAATAGGACAGGATGGTACATGGAGGACATGACAGAATGAGATGAGACAAGTGACAGTATGGTACATATTGGACAGGATGAGATGAAACAAGGTGGGATGGGACATGATGATATGTGGTGGACATGACAAGATGGGAAGAAACAGGATATAACATGGTGGACATCATGGAATGTTATGAAATAGGATGGGATGGGACAGGATAGAATATGGTGGACATGATGGTATGAGAAGGAACAGGATGGGATGGGACAGGATGGGATGTGGTCAACATGACAGGATGAGATGAGACAAGATGGGATAGGACAGGATTGGAGATGGTGGACATGATAGGTGAGATGAGACAGGGTGGTGTGGGACAGGACGGATGGACATAAGAAACTCTATATGCCCCCTCTTTAGACATGATGGCATAAGCAGAATTTATAAGATTTCTCACCTACCTCATGCATGTACATATCCAGTCAGAGATACTTGCCAACAAAGCACATGAATCAGTTTTACAGGCCTGGAATGGAAAAATCCCTTCAAGATGGATACAATGCCAACATGACCTTGAAAATAAAACTACAACTGAGACAAGGCAAGATTCTTATAATTACATATACATGAGGAGATTTGACAAGTGAAGAGTCTGAACAGGTAGAACAATAGACAGGTGAAAATTTCAGGTATTACACACCTCTGAACACAGGTGTGACAATGCATAAATAATTCCTAATCATCAACAGAAAAAAATGAGAAATGTGTTCAGGGAATATGAATGCCCCACACCAGTGCCTGAAATGACATAAATGTGCAACATAACCAAGTCTGACAGAAGACATATATAGATGGATGAATAACGGTAACATTAGATGACCTTCACATTGTCATAGTAGGGCATACAAAAACTTGTGTTTCTAGACAGAAACCAACATATACAAATATTATTCAAGTTTATTTCAATGCATAAACACTATCTGACTTATAATGTTATGTGGATACACACTATATTACTTTTGTGGATATACACTGTGTTACCATTACTGTTATGTGGATACACACTATATTACTTAGTGGATACACACATAAGTAGCTGTAATGTGGATACACACTATATTGCTTATGCTATGTGAATACTCATTATATTATGTGGATACATGCTATATTACTTATGTGAATACACATAACACAGTGCATATGAATACAACAAATGGCAGAGGTACAGTGGATACTCAATACTCTCATCAAAACTGATCTTCTGTAAGCTGGTTATTGTCAAGGTCATTTATGAATCGATGTGGAATATGCTACTATTCCATATGTGGAATGTGTAGCCTATCACAGACAAGAGTCCCTTGAAGGGACTATGTTCTACTGCCTGACAACAATTTCCATGAATCCAAGACAAAACCAGTTCTTATACCCTTTTATTTTGATTAACTGCTAAGCAGTGAATACCAATGATATTACAGGGAACTCTAACAAACTTAAATGCTTGATAAAGTAACTCCAACAAACTAAAAAGTAGTAAGGGAAATGGAGACTTCTATCTCAAGGACCTCTCCCCACCCTCCAAACAAATATAAATTACCATCTCGGAGACCCTCCAATCCCTATCCCAAAACGACTTACAGTTTTTAGCTAGGAGATTTCTACCTCAAATATAATCCAAGACCTTTACCCACCTCCAAACAAATATAAATTACCATCTCAGAGACTCTCCAAACAAATATAAATTACCATCTCGGAGACCCACCAATCCCTATCCCAACAAGACTTACAGTTTTTAGCTAGGAGATTTCTAGCCCAGGACCTCTACCCCCTTCAATTACGCGTTGTGGATTTATTCGCTGGAGTAAGAAGGTAAGTGAAACATTATTTCTAAAGTTTAAACCTCATCACCAATTATCAATGTTTCAACCGTTGATATTAGAAATATTTCATTATCACGATAATAGAGACAGAATTTTACTTTGCCACTCACACAGCGATGACATTCGAACAAATCCTTTATTTGCGGCTTGTTAAGAGGATATTTTTTGTCGATAAAATATACTTTTGACTGATCGAGATCGATGGTAAGTTTAATATATTTTTGTTGACTTATCGGATCATAAAAGTTTTTAAATCCTGCTGATAGCTTCTGGCTCAGTTGTTCAAGGTAATTGAAATACTCGCTGTCACCAAATCTGATAAGCAAAAGTTTTAGCTTGTCACGGCCGCTGAAACATATACCTGATATTTCATTATTAATTTCAACTGTCAACTGTTTGCCGTCTATCATTTGATATTTGATCTTGCTATTGTAGCTATTTGTCACTGTCAAATTTTCAAACATTATTTTTATTGTTTACATAAAATTTCATACCTAGTCATCGAATATAATATCGAGTATAGATCTATCATCAAAACAATACCTAAATGCAAATGTATCTACTCCATTTTCGCAATAATGTTTGTCATCAAAATTACTCAATCCGTGTTTGATAATGACATCTGTTTCGAGTTTATGATGATTTGTTCGAATAGCCATTGCTCTTATAAAACTAACGCCGCCATCAAGTGCGTACTTGTAATCATCAAATTTCATAAACTTTTTAACAAAATCGCGAGGCAGACCTTTTGCTTTTTTCGTTATTTTATTATTGTCTAGCAATACGGCATACATTTTACTGCGCAATCCAATAAAGTATTTGATGATGCTCGAGTTCATTTCATCCTTGAACTTACCAATAACCTTTTTATTAGTGTCATCATGAAACTTACTGTCACGAGGGTAATCAGAAAGATCGAACAAATATCGATTATCGTATATATCCTGACAGACGTCCTCACATTCGATTTCATACGCGAGCGAGTCGGTATCAGTAAACAATAGTCTACTTGACGGCCACTGATATTAATACCATCAAGGATCAAGTCCGTAATTCTTATATTTCGAAAACTTTCAAATATGTCCGCCAGCAATAACATGTCAGTTTTCAGATACAAATCATGATAATCGCCAAACGTCTTGCAATCAAATTCTTTCCAAGTATCTTGTGCATACTTATACTTGCTATCAGTTATGTTTCATTTTTTAGTTGTGAATAAAATTTGTCTTTATCAGGTAAAGAAATTACATCAAATTTACTCCAATCGTCGAGATAGTCGTACGGAAATACTCCTTTTTTAGTCAATAGATTAAATTTATCTCCAAAACAGTCTCGTAGGTTATTAAACTCATTACAACCTTTTACCAGCTCATCCAATGATGCTGCCATAAACTGAAAGCTGTCAATAAAATGCAACTTACCTAAAGTAACTGACATATATTTTTCAAAATTATTCGGAATACACTTGATTACATTATCAAGTTTTAAACGAGATTTTATTTCAGGATCACCAAAAGCTTCTACGATAATGTGACTATCATATCCTCTGAAATTGTGAAGAACAACTGGAATAAAATCTGGAGCATGAAACCTTAAATTACATTTATCATGAGCTGCTCCACAATACTGTCCTGTTAGATGACAATGGTCACGTACTTTTTTATTATCAGGCGAGTCAAAAGCTTTTTCACAAATATGACAAAATTCCGCTTGTTTGTGATCAGATTCTTGTTGAGATGTCAGTTTTATCATTGGAGTTATTCTTTTTAAGTGATTAAATATATCATCAACTTCGCTAATTAACTGCTTGAGAAGCCAAACAGCTGGATTTTTACCACGATATAATTTGATTGGTTTGGATAAGCTCGAATCAGTACAACAAACTATCTTGTACGCCACTCCGCATGGAACATGATTTTTGAGTTTTTCTTGTACTCGATTTGTTAGGATTATTTTCTATGCCAAGTACAGGCTGAAGTAAGCATTCGAAATCAGCGTATATAACGAAAGGAATTTTTAGTTTATGATTATTATTGACAAACTGTAGTAAATTATTTTCTTTGGACGGCATTCTTATTCGTTGTATGTTACTACAGTAATGCAAATGCTTTTGTAATTCATTGTCAGAGCAACCATGCAAGCAGCAATAACAGAAGAACTTTTTATTGTTTTGTTTACTATACTGTCTGCCAACTAGTCCGTTAAAATTTTTGATCCAAACGTAATGATTCTTATAAAACAGCAAGTTTATTGTCGATTGTGAAGCTTTTTCTGAAATATATCTCGGATAGACGTTTTCTTTTTCATCTAGTCTGAAAACATTTATTGAAACATTATTTTGCTTTTCAAACTTTGGTATTTGATTTTCTGCAACTGGAAAGTCAATACTATTAAAACTTAATTTTGATACGTGACTAAAATACTTGTCAACGCGATCAGCATTTTGTTCTGCTGGAAATAGCGCAGAAAGAATAGCCCACTGAAAACATCTGTTATCGATGTTAGTTTACGTTTATACAGCATTTTTTATTTTTTATTTTTTGTGGTAGGTCAGTATACGAACTACCGCGTAATACGTTATATTTTATTGTGTGAAATAAAATTTCAGTAATAATTTCAAACTTCCAACCCGAACCCGATTCAGTAAATTCTTCTATCTTTTTCCAAATTTCCTGGTGTATTTCATCAGCTAGTGATGAAAGTTTAGTCCCAAGCAAAACACGCCTTGATTTTGCGTTAATGTAAGGGTCTGCAATTTCCTCGTCTGACCCAAGTAGCTTTGAAACTATAACGTGATATTGCACTAATATTCTCAGACCCTTATGTTTTTCAAGTTCACGTTTTACAGTTGGCTCTAGCAGGTGGTAAAGATTTGTTGCAGTGAAATTTACCAGTACGATTTGTTTATTGAAGCGATAACTGTTGTCAAATCCTGTAAAGGCAGTCGCTATTTTTTTCAGGTTCTCCCATAAGGCTCTTTTTAGCTATATCACATAATTTCAGCATTGTTATATATAGTGTAATATTATATCTCTAATTGATTGTTCGATCGATAACTCACCACACGCCAGTTCAAAAATCAATTAGAGATATAAAATGCTTATAGTATAATGAAACAAAATATGACAAACGCAAACGAGCAAGAGTATTATTATGTTCACCTCAAGTACAACTTGTACGCTGATAATGCACTTGGTTCGGTTATTAACATAAAATCTCAAAAATCTGTTGGTAAAGCAATGCCAGCAGGTTATAAGATTAGCGTTAAAGGTGATAATGCTGAGAGAACGGAAATATTAAAGAAAGATTTTATTTGCACTTTGTTCTGTGACGAAATTCCAGAAGGACAACGTGTATATCATGTTAACAGCGCGGTCACTGATGACAATATTAAAAACTTATCTTTACAAAACGAATTTCAGCCGCATCCGGTATTTGATTTATACGAAGCAAATGATAAGGGAATTATTCGAAGAAGAAAAACTAAAAAAGGTTGTTGGTTTTATAAATAATATGGGACATCTCACGGTAACTGTCAGAGGAACACTAACCGATCAAGTTAGTTATCTTAGCCATCGTTTTGTTTACGAGACGTTTAACGGACCTATATCTAATGGTTTGGTTATTAATCACATCAATAACGTAAAGACTGACAATCAAATGGAAAATTTAGAACTAGTTACCCAGCAGAAAAATGTGAGAAAAGGACGAGGTGGTGGTATTAATTTTAGATGTCTGGTAAAACCTGTTGTTTCATTTAATTTTGAAACAGATGAGGAAATCAAATTTTCTTCAATCTCATCTACTGCTCAATACTACAAGATAAATCCCAGGGTAGTAAAATTTGTTGCTGATAGAATAATAAAATCAGCTTTTTCAAGCGAATACGAAGCTTGGATTATCTTTAGATATGATGATTAAATATATTTGCTAGCTCGGTTTTAGTTAAGCAATTATGAGCGAACGCTATAATATCATCTTTATCAAATTTCAGCATCATTATTGCGCTATCATTAAGTTTATTTTTTTCTGCTGCTGTTAGCAATATCCGATCATTTTCACCTTGCGTAACAATAACATCGACAGAATAAGAATTATACCCAAACAGACATTTTCTCACTGCTTCAGCTAGTTCATTATAATTTAATATATTAACTTCTTGGTGATATTTTACCTCGTTAGTCATCTTATAACAATAAATTAGATAAAAGTATATTATAATATGAACTTGATGAAAAGACTTGCTGATATATATTTGGAACATACAATCGCAAGTGATACAATCACTAACGATAAAGTCGCAGACAATATTACAATCACTAGCGATATAATAGACAAATTTGCTAGCTATAGCAAAGATGATATTTTATTTAATAATGACGATGAAGATGAGATAGTCGCCATCTCTGATAGGAAAAATTACAGGAGACCGACAACTGGGCGATATAATGTTAAGTATCACATTGCTAAAAAAATAATAAAATTTAATTTTACTGTTGCCGAGCCGAACAACAAATCTTTTGGCAAACTGTTTTAAAATCTAAAAATAACTGGCCAGCAAAGGAACATAAAATACGATTTTATTTTTGCTAAAATATTCAATTTAATGCCAGTTGATGATGCAAGAAAATTACATTTAATTTCGTTATGTAAAACTATCAAAAGTAAATCCGTACTTGTGAAATACGAGCAAATTTATAATAACATTATTGGATTGACTTAGTTGGTATCCAACTATTAAATTTATCACTATACCCGCGCCACTTAACTAAACTTTTATTGCCTCTTTTCCTAATAACTTTTTCGGTAACGAAAACACCTTGTTCAGTTTTCTGAAGTTCCTGCTCATAAAAACTACCAGTTATACGTTCACCTAATAAATCTTTTAACACGTATGTTACAGGTATTGTTAAAAGTACTTTATCAACGACAAATACTTCTTCACTCCAGTTTGGAGTAAATCCTTTTTCAAATGTTTTCTCGTCAGAGAAATTCTAACTCAATCACCAACTTTAAATTTATATCTGCAGTACATGTTTTCGTTTGCCAATATCGGATTTTTAATTGCGTCATTTGGCGACATTTTGGTGGTTCGATGTTTCGTTTTATTATATTTGTCAACTATCTGCGGAAGCTCATCGACATATTTACTCGTATTTTTAGCTGTCAAATATTTGTGTATTTTTTCGTTTAGCGTGCGATTAAATCGCTCGACTACAACGCTTTTACCCTCGTTCCCTGTACCATATTTTTTGATATTATTTTGGAGCAAAAACTGCTCAAACTTTTTATTAAAAAATTCTGCTCCATGATCGGTCCAGATTCTATTTGGTTTTCTTTCTGTACTAACGATAACCTGTTTTAATGCGTCAGTTATTGACGTTCCTGTCTTGTCTGAAACTGGAACACTAAAAGCATATTTGCTAAAAATATCTATAACATTAAATAAGTATTTCTTCTTATCATTAAATTCAGCTAGATTTGACACATCTACTAAATCTATTGCCCAGATGTCATCAACGGCATTTGTGACAACTTTACGTCGCGTAAACTTTTTTTTTTACGTTTGTGTAATTCAGCTGCAAGATCATCATACAATTCTTCATCGAGTCTTAATTTATATTTTGCTCCAATAAAACCCTGCACCAACTTTCTATCAAATCATTCTCGCATATTTATCAGTTTCATATCATGAAGTTCATCTAACATTATTTTATCGCAGCCGTGCTTATCTTGCTCGTTGTCCCGGTAGCAGATATCATGGCACATTGCTATCTCATCAACTTGATTGCAAGGCTCTTGTCCTGGCAGTGGATTATCGTTCTCGTCGAGTTGTTTGTCTAGTGGATTATAAGGTCCAGTATATTTATGGCCTGGCAATGTCCAGCCTCCTTTTGGTTTTGGCAATTTGCCAATTACTTTTTGTATGTCTATACCTGTTGCTATTATTCCTCTGTTGTTACATTGTTGACAGTATGTGACAATTTTATTTTGCTCAAGACATAAATCTCTGTCAGAATCACAGTTGCATATCATTATCTATTTTCAGATCAATAATAATAATTGTTTTCAGTCGTCTACTACTATAACGTCGGGACATCCAGCTCCCAATGACTTTATCACTGGGGAAAATTTCTTTAAAAACATACTTTTTCTTTTTCCACAAATTGTTGTTCTTTGTTTTTCTGTTGTTTCATTGATATTTTCTGTTTTAGTTTTACATTTGAGACGGGGCCCCGAGTGGCCGAGTGGTCTAAAGCGCTCTCCGTTATGGATCACTGCCATCTCACCTCTGTCTGCATGGGTTCGAGTCTAGGATTCGGCGAATGTGGATATGTGAGAAAGCTTGCCAGTAGCTTCTCGTGGGTCGGTGGTTCTTTCCAGGGATTTCCCAGTTTCTTCCTCCACCATTAATACTGGCCGCCATGTATAGCCTATCACGTGCTGAAAAATGGCGTTAAGCCCCACAACAACAGCAACAACAACAACTACATTTCAGACAATATGTTGACATTATATACACAAGTTCAGATAAAATTACTAGTAAGCTTTAGATACCTTTACAAAAAATAATTGCAATCTCATCATTGGCATGAGAAGGTTTCTTCTCAAACTGTAAAATAAACTTTACAAAATTAAATTTAGGCTGGGACATCTGTTTTATAAACATTATACAATAATATCCACAAGCAGAAGTTCCAACAGGTTGAAGTTCATTGGACAAATAATATATTATTTTATATTTTTTGTTTATATATTTTTTTATTGCGTCGCTCGGAGAAAGTCCAAACGAGTCAAAATAATTATTATTATAAACTGCTACCCAATGTGTGCCAGATCTGTCGTTGAAATCTTGTATATTTATCACACAGGAACCTACAGCTGAGATGTTAGTAAGTTCATCCTTAGAATAAACTCCGTGGAATCCGGGAACCGATCCTAACTTATCAAGTATATCAAAGTTACTTAGCGGGGTGGCCATGTTCCTGGCAATGTTAGTCCTCGTCCTCCTATTCCTAGCAGATTTGGTAGTATACTTCCCGCTAGTCCCACTAAAAGTAAAGGAAGAAATCCTCCTTGTTTTGTTCGCGGACGCTTTGTTTTCCTTTTTTTCAAAGATTTTGTTTCTCGTTGTGGCATTATATTTATCAGTCACATAAAATTAAACTTGTAAAATTGGTAATTTTGTTACCATCGATATTTACAATTTATCTTTAGACCATTTTTTTTATTCCACTGCCGCGAATGATACCATGGCCTTCAACTGTTTTTTTTCGTTGCGCTAGAAATTGCTCCAGACGCTGCTGCTAGTCCTAATGTACCTAACACCAGCAAAATTTTCGGTAATAACGTTCCAGCTATTACTGATAATGCCAGACCAAAGAAACCACCTTGTTTTGCCATCGCTGTTATTTGTGCGGCACCCAAACTTAAACAAAAGGTTTGCAGCGATCATACTTGTTTACTTGTTTTTTTGTCAACATTAATTTTGTTAAAATACCCTTGGAAATGTCAGGGTTGATTTTTAATGATACCTGCCATTGTTTAGAAACAGCAGCTGCTAATTTTTTAACTTAACCATCAGTCAAATATATTTCTTTTACAATATATTTTGTCATCTTATATTAAAGTTACAGAATAAACTTGTACTGTCATTTTACCTCCAACAGAATCAATCGTAATAAATCTGTCGCTGATCACAAGCGCGTACACGTACAGCTGCTCTACTGGAACTGCTCCTAATGTCCTAGTAATTTCAATATCAGCTGTTGAGTCGACACCTCGAAAGTTATGTTTACTAACATCAAATAAAATATCGGATAAAGTGTACGAAATTCCTCTACTGATATCCAAGATCCATCTCCAACGTTCTGATATTTTTGTATTGCATCGAGCAGGTACATGTAAGGTCGAGCAATATTTTTATTAGCGTCATCAGCAAAATTACATTCTATTGTTCATTCTGGATATTGCTTAGAATTTTGTGTAGCATTTATTCGCCTAACATCAGCGTTATGAAATATCGCATTATTTTGTTGCTGGTTACCACGTCGCACTTACCGTTGAAATACAACAAATAATTGCCTCGGCAGTTGTTCACTTGATGTTGTTGTAACTCACCATGTGTAGTCAGTAGTATTTGGAACTGCTGTTTGATATATTTTATGTTGTTGAAAATAAATTCTGTTTGTATGTTTATCGAGTATACTGTTTAAATCTGACATTTTATCGATTGACGGAGTTATTCGTGGCATCCATTGCGCAAGTTTGTTTATGATAAACTGTACATCAGCTCCACCAGACCTAAACAGGCAGTCGTTTTGTTCTGCTCGATCTAAAATAAGTGTATGTTTAACTCCATGAAATACTTTGTTGTAATCGCTACAAAAGCAGAAAATCATACTTAATGGCAGCATCATTGTAATTTGACGTGATCCTTCTGCAAGTGCCTTTCTCTTAGCATAACCTTCATTGTAACGTGGATTTTTTACGCTAATTGCTTTATTAACTAAATCTAACATTGCAACACCGTCTGCAGCTGCTCCTGGTGGTGTTATACCAAGATTATTACAAGCAGCAGTAAGAGAAACTCTTGTAGATTTTGCAGTTGATCTTGAATAATCATCGGAAAATGAAATAATATTTAAGATTGTACTTGCAACTTGCAGGTGACTTGAAATATCCTCAACAGTTTAACTGGCCAGTTGATATCGAACACTTTCGAAAAAGCACCAACCATTATTTACAAGAGCTACTTCTGTTCCAGCTGCAATTGCAACAGGCGGATTGGCCACTGTCATAATCTGTCCACGAACTTCCAATATTGCTTTGTGTGGCAGTAGAAATACATCTTCATCTCGAGTATTAAATGTTCCAACACCAGCCTTATTTGGTTCATTAGAATTTTCATCGAGATACTCAACATACTCAAATTCTGTTACAGTGTCATCGGTGTCATAAGTTTCTGCTAAATCGAGATAACTTTCAACAGACATTTTTTATTTATTAGGTTATATCAAATTTTATTGCGGCGCTGTTACTTTAGATATTAATTTTTTTATAATCTACTCACCCTTTGGTGATAAAAGTTTTTTTGTTGTTGTTATCATAGCACATTGAGTTTCTTTTGTCGGAGCGATTTCTGATATAACTTGTTTTATCTCAGATGAAGGCAGTGTGCCTTTAATTTTATCAGCTACTTTTTGTCCCACCGCAGTTCCAGCAGCAGATGCAGCTCCAGTTGCAAAAGCTTTACCTGCGTCAAGTGCAATTGGTGCAACTTTGCGTGCGATTCTCGGAGCATTTTCAATAACTTTGGTAAATATATTTCCAAAAAATCCTCCAACTATTTTTCTTCTGTAAATTTTTTTTCTCTGTTTCATTCTATCTGAGGTTGTATAATTTTTATTGCGTGCGTAGGTGTAAATAGTAAGTAACAACCTCGTTATTCAAATCCAGCTGTCATCCAGATTGATCTGTCAACTGCATATTTATTGCTGTTATTTGATTTTCAACATTAGCGGATAATAAATAACTTGCCGTGGATTAATTTGCATGAGCGATCCGGGTGGAACATCTGGTGAGAAACTATATATCATTTGTCCTTTACTACCCTGGGCTGAGTAAGATCCAGAAGCAATAGAGCAATTTATTAATATTGTGTTTACGTCAGTTATATTTACCGGCAGTTCACCGTCAAATGTTATAGTTTGTTCTGTGGTCGATCCATATTGCTTGTGAGTAAATTCAGTCAGCTATGTTATGCTTGTTGCTGATGAAAAATTTATTATCAAATTATTTTTAATGTTATTCTAGCGCTTAATGTGTTATAGTTTGGTGTTAGCTCAAAATTGTCTGAAACTCCTCCATTTTTCATTATTAATTCATATATCGTCTTACTTAAATCAGTTACGTTGTAGGCTCCTTGCGGAATTTTGACTGATTTCCACGTAGGTCTTGGAGCTGGAGTTAAAGTAAAATCAAATTTATCGTTTACACCAGTTTTTACGTTAGCCATAAAATGCCAGCACGTGCAGGAAATTAGTCCAATTTCATACTGTTTTTCAGTATCAAGTTGTATTGGTGGAATATAATTTACTGAAAAATTTGCGCTATCTTTAGCGGCTGTACTAGAGTCTAGTAATAATGTTGTTGACATTGTTATTTATTATATTTTTATAAAATTAAGACGCGGTGTAAAGTTTCGTATTCGTCAGATGTTAATAAATTTTCTGATCTTAGATGATCTAATATATCAATAATTTCATTATCAATTTCAACACTAATATTACCAGCTTCTTTTGATGATATCAACATTTCAGCAGTTGATGTAAATATTTTTACACCGGTTCCAGTTTTTTCTTTTTCTTCTGGTAATCTTTTATCTCGACTATGTTCATACTGATCGAATAACCTTTTAAAATTCCAACTTTTATTATAACCTCCTGGTTTAGTTCTGTACTGGTGTGCTGTTCTATACAAAGTCTCAGCAATAATTCCGTCTCTTATTGTATCTAACAGAGGTAATATTTCTTCTTCTTCTCCAGCATTTTTAATTTCTTCATCAGCTTTCAAAAAATCATCGTATACTTTTTGTAAAATACCCATCAGTTTTTTGTAATCATCTTCTGACCAATTTCTAATGTTTTTAAGATCGTTTAGATTTTCTTTTGTCAAATATTTTTCAACAAATTCATTATAGTCAGTATCATGTATTTTTTTCCAAGCTTGTTTTCTGTAAAATTTTATAGATTCTTTAACAGGCAATATTTTTATCATACTTTCTTGGATCAATTTTTTTTGCTCTGACATATCTTCTATCATCTTTTTTATCTCAGTTGGATTAACTGTCATTTTTGTTATCGCATGTTGAAGTGCAAGAGGACTGTTCATTAACTTGTCAAATTCAGCTTGTCGTGCAACGGGATCAGCAATATTTCTTACAAGTTCGTTTACAATTTTTATGGTTTCTTCTTTTGGTTTTTCCCCCGAGTAAACCTAACAAACCTTCTTCCTGCAGTTGCTTAAGTTCTTCTTCTGACAGTGGTTTAGTTTCAGGTTGTTTCCCAAGTAGTGCTTCAGTAACTGGTTTGAGAATCGTAGCTGTTGTTTCTGCAGCAGTTACTTGTCCACGTTGTGCTTGCTGCACTTTTTGCTTAAATGCTGCTTGAGATTCAGCAAGTTTTTTTAGCTCTTCTATATGTTTTCATTTGTCCATAATTATTATATATATATTTTATAAAATTAAGACTGTCAAAAACAAAAACTTACTGCAAGTAACTGTCAATACAACAGCGAAACATTTTAGTTGGATCATGTGTAAGTTTATCAAATAAGAAAAAGTTATACTTATCTTTTGTAGCTTTATGATATAATTCAATAAATTTATCTTTTGTTACGTCACCACACTGCTTGTTTGCAATATTTCTAACGTCAACATTGTCCAGTCCCGGAAATAATATAAAACAACCAGTATTTCGCCAAATAAATCTATCAACATTACAAAAACCTTGAGCTAAATAAACAGAATTACATTTTTTATTTCAAGACAGTGAAAAATACGATCTTATTTTGTTAATTTCTACATTGTTTAGTGGAATATCATCAAAAACTACTATATTATGTTCATCTGAATCGAGTTGATGAACTGGAACAAGATCTTCTGGTTGTTTGATAATAAAAAAATCTTCGCCAGCCTCAAAATCATCACAAAGTTTATTATTATATTTGCTTAGTAGCTCATAGTTATCTTGCTGCGGATTAACTGTATAAATATAAACTCGATCGCAATAAAAATTATCACCAAGAAGTAAATTCATAAGCAAATTTGTTTTTCCCAATCCAGTTCACCCAACAATAAGATAATGACAATCTGGAAGTTCGTTATGTTTATGTTTCACCAACCACTCTGTATCAAAATTTAATATCGTCGATTTTGCCATTGTTTGTTATATAATTTTATGTTATATTAAACTGACTAATGTTGACAATTTTATGTAGGACAATAAATAATGAGCTAATATACAAAATTTGGAACATTGATAGGAGATTCATCAGCTGTAAGTACAACTACAACGAAAACAGACGGCAAGATTGATTTATCAGGTGACCTGAAAAAGTCCGGTGACACAATGACAGGAAACCTGTTTATGTCAAATCAACGAGTACTAGGTTTAGAAACAGCGAATCCACCAATAAATGTTAATAACACACAAGCTGTCAGTTATGCACAACTAAAATCTGTTGATGACAACAAGTTGTCGTTGACAGGAGGAACTTTAAGCGGTAATTTAGATATGTCAGGAAAAAAAAATTAATTTGGAGACCAGGTATCCACCAGCAAACTTAAATTATACACAAGCGGTAAGTTATGCACAGTTGAGGTATGTGGATGATAACAAACTTGATAAAATTGGTGGAACGGTTATAGGTAATATCAACATGTCAGGAAAAAAAATAATAAATTTGGAGACTGCATATCCACCAGAAAATGTAAATAACACACAAGCAGTTAAGTTATGCGCAACTAAAATCTGTTGACGATAATAAACTTAACAAAGCCGGTGACACAATGACAGGTAACCTTACAATGAGTAATAACTCAAAAATAACTGGATTACCGACAACCTCACCACCAGCTAATGATGCTGATGCTGTCAGTTATGCTCAGTTAAAAGAGGAACTTACCCCATATTTTAAAAAATCTGGTGGAGCAATGTCAGGCAACATAAACATGAAAGACAAAAAAATAACTACGACATATGTTCCAGTTAGCCCTAATGATCTGACAAATAAAGCGTATGTTGATAGTCTGTCTATTGGTATAAAACGAACTAAAAACAATGTTGGGTATATTCCAACACTTCATAAGTTAACAGTTGGGTTTGAGGTAAGCGCATCAACATATTATCTCGAAAATTATCCTTATTACGCTTTCTCTTTTGGATCAAAATTAAATGTCCCAATGCAGTTGCTATTTGGCAATTTCATTTGCGCAGTCGATTAAACTCTAGTGTTGGTCGAATTTATAACTGGCGATTGGAAGGATCAAATGATGATATCGACTGGACAACACTGTATAGCACAACAGACACTTACATTTCAACAACACAATATTTTACAATCCCGACAGAAAATACCATTAACAAGTACTTATATTTCCGAGTTAATGTTTTAGCTGCTGAACATCCATTTCCAGGACTGACAGCATTTCATATATACACACTCGATGATCAAATTTAAGCTATAAAATAATGTCAGAACCACCAATTATAACCATTGCGAAAGAATTTTATGATAATATTCTTAATCCTGATAAAGATGTTGGGGCTGTTGATGCAGCAGCAAAATTAATCCAAAATTTGAAAAAACTTAGCATCGAATCATTAAATAATCTAACATTGCCAGAAAATTTTGCTAATTTTATTTGCGTTATACATATGCAAGGACCACAACTGAAAAAAGCAATAGAAAACTTTGATATTATAAGTAGATACTGTCATCCTGAGGATTGTCTAGAAGAACAAAAACAAGTTGAAATTATATTTTAAAAAATATTACTTGAGCTTGATTGGTCTAACATAGATTTGATAATAAAATCAAACTTAATAAAGGCACGAGTTTATAGTGGAAGAACACTAGAAGAAAG
Source organism: Megalonaias nervosa (assembly GCA_016617855.1). NCBI lineage: Eukaryota > Metazoa > Mollusca > Bivalvia > Unionida > Unionidae > Megalonaias > Megalonaias nervosa. Next base: position 56,787 of record JAECUM010000809.1, on the reverse strand, counting down.
ACGAATAAACGAAAACCATACTCGTCTTGACAAACTAGCGGAAACTAAAAAAATGAAAGTAAAAAGAAACAAAAATGTATATGATAGTTTTGAAAAACGAGGTATATTTAAATATCTCAGTATGTACTACCATGACAAAGAAACCTTGGTTAAAATCGTTACTATGATGTCAGACGCAGAGTTAATTATTAAAGTGTACGCAAATGCAATTTTGCCAATGATACGTAAAAAAGACCCAGAATTTGATCTGATTATTGTTAACAAGTCTCTAAAGATAATCAAAACTTTAGACGATAAAATTAGTAATTTTAATGATGATGAGCGAGAAAAGTTTTTTGAAGAAGTCGATCAAACAAAGTTGGAAGTAAAGTCTGATTCTTACTATGATATAAGTGAAGAAGACAATGTTCCATTCCCATCAATCCAGTACTCTAGACAATTGTCACTACGAAATTATTACAACGAAATTAAAACAATACTTACAAAACCATATGAAAAATTAATGTTAAAATTAGCTTCTGCTGTTGGTCTTCTCATAATTGAACTAGATAAGCTTAAGAAATTAATGCTAACAAATTTCGTAGTCGCATATGTAATTATCAGACAACATCTTGTTCTCAAAAATTACACGTTAGATCAGTTGAGTTTAGTATTAGAGTATATTGATGAAACAGAAATCGATTACAGTAATTTGGTAAATAAAACAGATTTGTATGAGAGTGAAGTAGGAAATAGTTTTGATTCATACGCTTGGTTAAAGAAACAGTATGTACTAACAGATGAACGATATGATAATACTTCGTCAGATGTTTATGACAAATATAGAGAGTTTATAGCTGATTCTAAAAATAATAAATTCTGCGAGTTTCTTGATTCGATTGCTGGTATTAGAACTTTTGTCTTTGTATAAAATATTGTATAATGAAAAAACAAATCATCGATTTCAATCACATATCAGAAGAAATTCCAAAACAAGATGTTGACGCACTAATGCAATATTACAGATATTATCATAAAAAACTTTGGTGAATGAAAAAATGTTACAAATACTATAGCAAAATACTTCAAGTAATATCATATTTGCCACTGCTAATGACTAGCTCTGGTATAATTTCAAGTGAAGCATCATTAAATCCGTTTTTGTTAATAATATCAGGCATTGGTGTTTCTCTTGCAACAGCATGTGAAAAAATTGAACCTTGACTTGCAACTAAAAAAAATGCCTGTAAAACAGCTAGTATCACTTACAAAAAATTACTTGATCAGATACGATCTTACTTACGAGGTGTAAAATATGATATGGGCGATTTAATACGCGAGTTTCGTATTATTGACAGTATGTTAACAGATATTCTACCAATGAGAGTCAGCAGGTATGAAAAAGATTATCAAAAAAGTATGTTAATGATAGAGTATGAAATTTTGTCTAAACTTTAGAAATAATGTTTCAATTACCTTCTTACTCCAGTGAATAAATCCTACGTGTAATTTATATTTGTTTGAAGGGGGTAGAGGTCTTGAGCTAGAAATCTCCTAGCTAAAAACTGTAAGTCTTGTTGGGATAGGGATTGGTGGGTCTCCGAGATGGTAATTTATATTTGTTTGGAGGGTCTCCAAGATGGTAATTTATATTTGTTTGGAGGTGGGTAAAGGTCTTGGATTATATTTGAGGTAGAAATCTCCTAGCTAAAAACTGTAAGTCATTTTGGGATAGGGATTGGAGGGTCTCCGAGATGGTAATTTATATTTGTTTGGAGGGTGGGGAGAGGTCCTTGAGATAGAAGTCTCCATTTCCCTTACTACTTTTTAGTTTGTTGGAGTTACTTTATCAAGCATTTAAGTTTGTTAGAGTTCCCTGTAATATCATTGATATTCACTGCTTAGCAGTTAATCAAAATAAAAGGGTATAAGAACTGGTTTTGTCTTGGATTCATGGAAATTGTTGTCAGGCAGTAGAACATAGTCCCTTCAAGGGACTCTTGTCTATGATAGGTTACACATTCCACATATGGAATAGTAGCATATTCCACATCGATTCATAAATGACCTTGACAATGACCAGCTTACAGAAGATCAGTTTTGATGAGAGTATTGAGTATCCACTGTATCTCTGCCATTTGTTGTATTCATATGCACTGTGTTATGTGTATTCACATAATATAGCATGTATCCACATAATATAATGAGTATTCACATAGCATAAGCAATATAGTGTGTATCCACATTACAGCTACTTATGTGTGTATCCACTAAGTAATATAGTGTGTATCCACATAACAGTAATGGTAACACAGTGTATATCCACAAAAGTAATATAGTGTGTATCCACATAACATTATAAGTCAGATAGTGTTTATGCATTGAAATAAACTTGAATAATATTTGTATATGTTGGTTTCTGTCTAGAAACACAAGTTTTTGTATGCCCTACTATGACAATTTGAAGGTCATCTAATGTTACCATTATTCATCCATCTATATATGTCTTCTGTCAGACTTGGTTATGTTGCACATTTATGTCATTTCAGGCACTGGTGTGGGGCATCCATATTCCCTGAACACATTTCTCATTTTTTTTCTGTTGACGATTAGGAATTATTTATGCATTGTCACACCTGTGTTCAGAGGTGTGTAATACCTGAAATTTTCACCTATCTATTGTTCTACCTGTTCAGACTCTTCACTTGTCAAATCTTCTCATGTATATGTAATTATAAGCATCTTGCCTCGTCTCAGTTGTAGTTTTATTTTCAAGGTCATGTTGGCATTGTATCCATCTTGAAGGGATTTTTCCATTCCAGGCCTGTAAAACTGATTCATGTGCTTTGTCCCTTACTATTTAAAATGCTAGATACCAGTAAAAGGACTCCAACAAACTAAAATGCTAGATAAAGGAACCCACAAACTAAAATGCTTGTTAAAGGAATTCCAGCAAACTAAAATCTTTGTTAAAGGAACTCCAACAAACTAAAATGCTTGTTAAATGAACTCCAACAAACTATAATGCTTGATAAAGGGACTCCAAACAAACTAAAATGCTTGATAAATGTTTGTTTTTTACATATCAGACTTAACATAACAACTGTTCAAAAGTCCTGTCGTGGCCTTTGACTTTGAGCCTAATGTCATGGAAAGAAAATCCCTAAGCTGTCACAATCACAGGAAAAACTCACATGCAAAGTTTGAATAATTTTGTAACTATATTATTTTGGTGGTTAGAAAAGAAGTTATTTAAATGGTATGATTCAATGTAGTTTTTCCTAATATATCCACAAAACAAGTTTGATAAAAATACACTCGTACATTTTGTTATCATCCTCACAAACCAGCATGGCTAAAACCCAAGTCATGACCTTTGACCTTAAAATCATTCTTAGATTATCGACTATTAATTTGTTCAATGGAAGGTTATTAAATATAAGGTCTGGTCAATCTCATTTGTATATGTACAAGTTACTGTGCTCATAAGCTCACTGAAGTTTTAGGTCTGGTCAATCCTATTTATATATGTACAAGTCATTGTGTTCAAAAGCTTAGTGTCGTTTTAGCTCTGATCAATCCCATTCATATATGTACAAGTCATTGTGTTCAAAAGCTTAGTGTCGTTTTAGGTCTGGTCAATTCCATTTGTATACGTACAAGTCATTGTATTCAAAAGCTCTCAAGTTTTAGGTCTGATCAATCCCATTTATATATATACAAGTCATTGTGTTCAAAAGCTCAGTGATGTTTTTTTTTTTTACATGTACAAGTCATTGTGTTTATAAGCTCAGTGAAATTTAAAAATGCAAGCAATGACCCTTGACTAGATCCAAAGGTCATGAAGATCTGGTTCTGAACCTCCTAAAAAGTAAATATATGCTAATCAAATCTGCATCATTTTCATTCAGAAACAATATAATATTTCAAGACATGTTCTAGCTAAAGAACCATGTCAATGCCATCACATGATTTTCAAGATGACCACTATGGTTCCATGTCAGAGGTCAGATGAGTACTCTTTTCAAGACAGCCATTACGGTTCCATGTTGGAGGTCAGATGAGTACTGTTTTCAAAATGGTCAATATGGTTCCATGTTGGAAGTCATAAGAGTAACATTTTCATTCAAAACCAGTTGCATATTGTTGTAACAGATTTAGTTCAAATCTTACATTGACAAAACTATTTCAGCAGTAGCCATAAAAAGGTTTTGGAGATTAGATCATCAATTTCATATAGGAATAATTAAACAGTGTTTCAAATTTCCACACTGGCATTATTTTCATATAAGAATAATTATAGTGTTTCAAATTTCAACATTGGCATTATTTTCATTTAGGACCAGCTACATGGTCAGCAGTGTTATAGTGAAAATTAGATGTCATTATGACAATACCATCAAAAGAAGCTGTAATATCAAGAATTCCAAGATGGCCACCATTAATCAAAATTTGTTTCTAATTAGGACCAACAAGTTATCACAGGAAGTTTTCAGCAAAAACTGAAGGTCTGAAAGCCCATATATTCAGAAGAAGTAGATACAAGATTTCAAAAATGGCCTGCATGGTAGCCATAATGTAGGCCTGATCAACACATTTACAACCAACTACACAGCAGATAAATCTATATGTCATTGTTGTTGTTGTTGTTGTTGTTGTAGGGTTTAACGCCATTTTTTAGCACACAATAGGCTATACATGGCGGCCAGTATTAATGGTGGAGGAAGAACCCGGGTAACCCCAGAAAGAACCACCAACCCACGAGAAGCTACTGGCAAGCTTTCTCACATACCCACAATGGCCGAATCCGAGACTCGAACCCACGCAGACAGAGGTGAGATGGCAGTGATCCATAATGGAGAGCGCTTTAGACCACTCGGCCACTCGGGCGCCCCCTATATGTCATTGTAAATAACAATTCTGGAGAGGCAGCACTAAGATTTTTAAGATGGTCACCATGATATGACACTGGAAATCTTTTTCCACTATATACATTTAAACAAGGTCTTAATGGAATGAAACTGTAGGTCTGATTATCATGATTTACATTTAAACAAGATCTCAGTGGACATCAGAGGGGTGGCATTTTATTCAAAATCGACATGATAAATGAAAACTTCATGTCAGTACAGTCATACAATATGAAGAAGCAGTGCTAACAAGATTTTCAAGATGGCTACCAGGGTGGCCATATTAGATCAGCACCATGTTCATTTAATGTCCGGGGTCTGATGTATATACAGCGTACGTAGAACATTTTAAAACTTTTACAATAGTCTCCATGCTCTTTAATTGATTCTATTTAATTACACTTTTATACATAACTTTCTTCACAATGATTTTAAAAAAATCATAATTATCCAGCTATTTGAAAACTAAAATTGGTAACATGGCAGACAAAAATAACAATAATAATAATAATAATGAGGACTTTGTATAGCGCCTAATCTTTAGAAGCTCTAAGCACTTTACAACATTTGACAACACTTAAAAAAAAAAAAAAAAACATAATGATATGATTACAAAAATAAAAACAAACACCACGAAAGTAGAAACAGAAAATATGCTGTAAATATTTAAGGCAAGGATACATTAATAAATCATGACAATTATTAAAGAATATATGAATGTAAACGACAACAATGTGAAGTAATAATTTCTAATAATCACTTCAGTTTAAAGAATATTTGAATGTAAAGTACAACAATGTGAAGTCAAAATTTCTGATAATCACTACGGTTTAAAGAAACCACATTCAACAGACTAATGCCTCTATGCATTGAAAGAAACTGTCAACTATCAGCCCTATGTTTGCATGCTTTTATATGCTAGTAAGGAATTTGATTGGGCTAATCATCGGACACTTTAAAAAGTTACTCAACAATCAAATACCCATCTGCATATTTCATATATTTTCTATGACTCTATGGTCTTAAAATAAGTAACAAGAAACAGTAGAAACTAACAACTTTTGTGTAGTTGAAAATATAATTTATTTCCCCAAAATACAAAGTGAAAGAATTAAAAATAACTTATAGCAAACAAAATCCTAAAATCCTACATGTTCTATCAATCCGAAAAGTATCTAGCAATCCAAACGAGTTCCATTTGTATTCTGAATGGTCTGTATTTTACTGATGTATCATCAGTAAAGAAGAAATCACTATGATATAATCCTAAAATGTCTTTAGATGGATTCACACTATTTCCAATACGGCTATAACTTTAAATGTTTTGGGCAATATAATTCCATACAGCTATAAATCCAAACATCCTTAAATGTTTTGAGCACTTTAATTCCATACAGCTATAAATCCAAATAGTCTTTAAATTAATGTTAGAACACAATAATTCCAACCAATGATTAAATTAAACAAATAAATCAATCCCCTCAATATAACTCTTCCAAGACTAATATTACAACTAATTCTAAGTATTTAATTCTCTTCTACAGAATGCTAACACGCAACAGAGAGAACTGTAATACAAGGCTTTGACTGAATCATCTCATCATTTCAATCAGCTATTTTAATTCTGGCTATTCAGAAATTAGGTCAACCTGGTCTTTTACCAGAAATCATGTCCTTGTTGGATCACATGATGTTTACTTGTACTTAGTTCTACTCATCCTTGAAACTTCTGAATTTGCTCATTTGATACATGATTTTTCTTACACTACAAACACATTCATAGGATATTTTTGCATTAAACATTTCATTAACTAATGGCCCTTAAAAAACCTATTATTATCAAAATAACACACATATTACAGATATACATTACTATGGTAAAAAGTTATACTGTGTGCGTTCGGGAAGTGCAGTATCCCCTTTATGGAATGAGAAAGGGAGGTGTTCTGTTGCTTTTGTTATTTGAGATATACATAGATGACCTAAATCACAAGTTGGACAAGTGTATTGTGAAGCTAAATTTGACATCAAATGCTTTGTTTCATAACAATGTCAGCTTTGCTGATGATATGTCAGTGACAAGTAATAGGACCGCTATGATGGCCTAGTGGTTAGAGCATCCACTTCAGATGCAGGAGGTCACAGGTTCAAACCCCAACTGAGTCATACCAAAGACTTATAAAATGGTACTAACAGCTGCCTTGCTAGGCACTCAGCATTATGAGGTTAGTGTTAGGACTGGTCGGCCTGGTGTCAGGATAATGTGACTGGGACATGATGCTACATGTCTGCCGCATGATGCCCCAGTGCTAGACATCACTTTAAACTGCCACACTGCAGACATCATAGTGATATCACTAAATAATTGTTATCACTAAATAATTGTTAAAGCTATGTTAAAAATCCAAATCACAAATCACAGACAAGTCCATCTGTAGCAGATTGACGGAAATTATTAAAGATCAGTGAACATTACACATTTGAGAATGACATCTATAATACACACCAATCAGTATGCATGTTCTTTTTAGTCTTGTATTAAGCATTCCTAGATGGAACAGTGCCTCTACCATGTTTATAACAATAATGCATTCAGTTGTGAAAAAATAATGAGAAAGTATGTGTTTTCAATGATGACAAGAATAAGAATTTTTATCTTGAAATCTCTGTCGACTTGTGACATTCATTTCAATTCTTGAAATATAGATAGATGGAAAAAATTACTCTTTAAATGTCTAATATAATTTTATTCTTAAAAATGACAGACATTCAGCTGTTGGATGTCTCTCCATTTTTGCAATCAAAATTCCTTTAATATTTTATGTTTAAAATACATTTCTATTTAAATTCATATGTATGGACCATGCAGTCTGAAATAAATGTCAACTTTAATATAGATGCATGGACCATGCAGTCTGAAATATATGTACATTATAATATAGATGCATGGACCATGCAGTCTGTAATACATTTATATTCTAACTTGGATCTAAGAAATACATTTATATTCTAATTTAGATCTACAGACCATGCAGTCTGAAATACATTTATATTCTAATTTAGATGTCTAAAATATATGTATATTTTCAATTAGATTTGTGAACAATGTAGTCTGAAATACATTTACATTTTAATTTACCTGTATGGACCATACAGCCTGAAATACATGTACATTTTAATATAGATACATAGACCATACAGTCTGAAATATATGTACATTTTAGAAATGTATGGACCATGCAGAGTAGAATAGATTTACATTTAATTTAGATGTATGAACCATGCAGTTTGAAATATATTTAAATTTTAATTTAAATGTATGGACCATGCAGTTTGAAATACATTTACATTTTGATTTAGATATATGGACCATGCAGTGCAGAATAGATTTACATTTAATTTAGATATATGGACCATGCAGTGCAGAATACATTTACATTTAATTTAGACATATGGACCATGCAGTGCAGAATAGATTTACATTTAATTTAGATATATGGACCATGCAGTGCAGAATACATTTACATTTAATTTAGATATATGGACCATGCAGTGCAGAATAGATTTACATTTAATTTAGATATATGGACCATGTTGTCTGACAAAGAATTCATTTAACAAGACTTCAAGTGAAAATCCTATACTGATTAGACTATCTGGAAAGTAGTGCTAACAAGATTTTCAATATGCCCACTATGGCAACCATATTGGGCTTCTGATTGCCAAATTTTCATTCAGAAAAACTAGACATCATAACAAATCTTTTAGTGTAAATAGTGTGTTGATATAACCATCCATTAGAAGAGTGAAGCAATAACAGTTTTCAAAACAGCCACTGGGACAGAAAGAAATGTATGCAAGGCTGGCCCCAATTATATTCAGGATAATTTAGACGTTGTAAAAGTTTTTAATGAAAACTCCATGCTGATATGATCACCATTCCGAGGAATAGTGACAAGATTTTCAAGATGAACATGATGGTGTCCATATTGGATGTACGGGCATCACCCTTTTCATTTAGGGCCAAATAGACCTTGGTTATACATTCATGTAAGTTTCATGGCAATCCTCCACACAGTTCTGGAAAAGTGGCAACAACAAACTTAAGCTAACAGACAGATGAGAGATGGATGGATGATGGACAACAAACCATATATCAGCTCTTCTGCTCTAGTACCAGTAGAACTAACAATACCTGGCAAATCAACCATTTTTCATCATCTAGTCCATGGAACAATGTTGGAGTTATGATAGGAAAACTCTGGAATTTGACCTTAGGATTGATCTGGTAACCAATAACTCAGATTTTGTAACCCATAACTCAGTTTTGGTAAACGACAACTCAGATTTGGTAAATGATAACTCAGTTTTGGTAAATGATAACTCAGATTTGGTAAATGACAACTCAGTTCTGCATTATTCAGAGATCTTTGAGAATAGCATCCACTGCAAAACTATCAGTTACATATTGCGTTGTTTCATTAATATAAATTTGGTATTTGGATAACATTACATGGGTAACCACATCACGCTTTTATCAAACAATAACTCAAATAAACTATGTTGTATCCATATAAACCTTTTTAATTTGAAACAAATATATTTTATAGAAATCATGACTCACTGTTTTAATTCACATATTCAATTATGCATAAATCTAAGCCCTTAATTTCAGGAAAACAGTTGTAACAAGAGTAACACCAGTAGTGAAGGGGGACACTTTAGCATCAATGGGAAATCCAGTCAAATGCCCCTCTGGACAAGTTTGGCGTCAAAAAAATTCCCAGGGCTACTTTGGCATCAAAATAAACCCTGGGCCACTATAGTGTCAAAGGAAAGTTGGGTTTTGTATAGGGACAATAACAATGGAACAGGTAGGGTGACATCACGGTACTGATAACAATGTTTGCAAATGGCTGAACTGAATACATGTGGCTACCTAAGTAAAGATAAATATAATAGAGACACAGACATAGAAATATGGTTAGAGACATAGACATATACAACAGTCATAGATTGATGAACATCAGTCTATCACATTTAAAATTATACAATAGACTAAAAAAAAATTTAGGCAAGAAAGAAGATATTTTTTCGAGATAAAGGAGTGGCCCTGAAAAGGGCCTTTGGGTTTCTTCTTCTTTGTCTTCTAAGTTCTTCTTTTCCTCCACCAACTTCTTATTTTCTCTCCTACATTCTTCTTTTTCTTTTTCTTCTTTTCCTCCTCTTGTTCCTTCTTCTCCTCCTCCTTTTTCCTCTTTTCATTCTCCTCTTCTTTATCTATTTTTTCATTCCAAGCTCTCATTCTTATTCTATCATCTTCGTCCTCCTTCTCCTCCTTTATTTGTTTCATCAATTCTCTTATCCTTTCCTTCATCTTCTTTAAATTATCTCCATCTTTAGCCTGTATGGGCTATACTCATTGTACTGCATCCTCACCAAAAATTCCTCCAACATTTCCATGTCATCTACTGCCTCTTGCAGTGTCTTCATTGCATCTATTTTGTTAGAAGCCATTATTTGGAATATTCAGCATTGAATGGCGTGAATGACGATTGCTCCGCTTTATATACTTGAAGCAAGGACGTGAAGGAAAACATCCCTTACACTCACTTCACATATTATATACTATCCAAACAGAAGGGAAGAGAAAAAAAACCCACACTCTACTATCCACACAAATGAACAAAAACACATAAAACACACTCTAATATCCACACAAATGAATGCAAATGCATAAAACACACACCATATCTACTATCCACACAAATGAACACAAACACATAAAACACACTCTACTATCCACAAATATGAACGCGAACGCATAAAACACACACTCTACTATCCACACAAATGCGAACGCATAAAACACACTCTACTATCCACACAGATGGGAAGAAAGAAAAAAAACACCATATCTGCTATCCACACAAACGAATGTGAATGCATAAAACACACACACACACACATCAGTAAAGGAGTGAGTGTTTATAGTCACACTACTCTACATTCACACAAATTGGCAACTTGAATAGTGTCTCTTTTCTAGAGATCTGGTTAGCCCTGAGAAGGGGCCCCGAGTGGCCGAGTGGTCTAAAGCGCTCTCCGTTACGGATCACTGCCATCTCACCTCTGTCTGCGTGGGTTCGAGACTAAGATTCGGCGAATGTGGATATGTGAGAAAGCTTGCCAGTAGCTTCTCGTGGGTCGGTGGTTCTTTCCCGGGATTTCCCGGTTTCTTCCTCCACCATTAATACTGGCCGCCATGTATAGCCTATCGTGTGCTGAAATATGGCGTTAAGCCCCACAACAACAACAAGCCCTGAGAAGGGCTGATTTTCCTTGGAACTTCAGACGCACCTGGCTAATGGTGACATCTTCCAGGCCGGGCACCACAAACACATCTCCAACTCCAATCATTTGCCCAATTTACATTTGTGACTGGGAGCACAGAGGCCTCTTGAGTGGCTTCAGAACCCCAATCTTCAGTTTCTGGGATTAAGAAGACTTCCCTCTGTCTTCTCCTATGCTCGACCCGGGGATGTTGTTGTTGTGGTTGTTCTTTCAAGTTTTCAATTTAGGGAGCCACAGGTATTGGTGCTGATACTGTTTGCCGTGCTGGTACTGGCTGTGGAGGCATCTTCTGTTCTTGTTCTGGCCATCTGGACATGACCACTACATCCTCTTCGTCTTTGTCTTGCGGTTCTACTTTCACGGTATCCTCCCATTCCATTTCCAAAGATTCTCTACTGTTCAAAGAGGGATAAGAGTCTTCCATAGTTTCTAATAGTCTAGAATGACTTCTCTCAAACTGTTGATTCTATGGTATTATTGAATTCGGCATACAAGATGACTGAAGTTCCACATGCAGTTGACCGGATTTTATAGGGTGGAAATGTCCCTCATCATTGCCTTGGTCTGGAGTGAAATCAATGGCCCACAAAGTGTAACCTCCTACATAATCTTTGTACGAAATGCCGTGACTGGTGTTGGTTCCTGGTTGTCCGGTAGCTTCGTACAGGGACAAGTACGATCTCAAGTAATTCTTCTGGGCAAAGTTAGGTTCGAAGGGTCTGGTACACAAAGTCTTGCCATCGCGACTGACTTTGATCTTGGACACTCTGTAGTGCTTAAACTGCTAAGGATTTTGATCATGGGATCCGTTGTGGGCTGCATTGCTCACGATACCAACGATTAAACATTTGGATAACTGTCCTTGGAACAGATCATCTTCGATCTTGGATTGAAGTCCAGTAGCAATGGTGAAAGTTTTCACTTCTACGCGTCGTATCGGATACTTGGCGGTCGTTCTGCTCAACGTGTGCCTGATGTCGTTTCCCGCTTTAGGTAACACTTCTATGCAGTGCACATAAAGTCTGGCTTCTTGGATGATGGTTTTGTACTCATTGGCATGAGCAATCAGATGGAAAGTGACACTGCTGCGATTTAGTCTCAGGCGCAATATCAACTCTGTTGAGCAAATACTTGTCTTGCAACCACATGTCCAAATGCAAATGATCCATCAGTTCTAAACTACGTCCTTGCAGGATTTTCTTTTGACCGTCGTTAAACCCCACGTGATAGGTGTTTCCACCTTCCTCGTCAGTGTTTGTGGCAGAATCCACTTTGAAAGGAATGACACACAGTAACGGTACGGATATGTGTCCCACCACGTTGTACACCACCACATCGGAGTACACAAAGATTGAATTCAGTCCTTGGTTCATTTCTACAGGGAATCGAAAATATTTCGCAAGATCCAAGTTGCCGGTAACGGCTGGTATTTCGTTTCTAATCTTGATCAACTTGGGATCTCCACCCCAAAATGTCATACAATGCAGGACAAAATGTAATGGCCAATACTTTGTCCTATGAAAATTTCATCAGTAGACGACGAGCTATTTTATGGTAATCGAGGGTGACACGTTTTCTGGCTTTCTCCAAGGTTTTGCCAAACACTGCACTGAACCTGTCATTAATCGTGCTCACCAAATGTTGTCCACTAAAATAATAGCCTGGGGGAATTTTCAACTAATAGGTGGCTCGTTTAGTTTTGGGGTCTTGTGTTTTCATAGAGTCTCTTGCAGTGGTGCGTTCATCATCGAATGGGTTTGTTTAAGGTGTACGTGGCTTGTTCTTGTAACCATCATTGCACTTGAGGTAAACGGACACTTTTCAGTGGAGTTTTGGCAGCACGATACAATTTCTGAACTCCTCCATAACCTGCAGGATGGGATGGATCATAGTAAATGCTGGCTAACACCTTCTCCATTTTTTTAAATAAGTTGTCCACTCTTCGCTGATGCTACTCTGGATGGGATGTGGGGGTGGTTTAGAAACGGCTTTACATGTCCGATGTGCCACAGGAGTAGTAGTCGAGGGTAGTGGTGGTGGTGACGGTAATGGGGTGGCTTTGGTCTTCTTTTCTTTTTTCACTTCTGGTTTCCCTTCTTTCTTTTTGACTTCTGTCAAAGGAGGAGTGGGCATCATCTTTGTAACCCAAGCTTCAAGTTCTTCTCATTGGGGAGTAGGGGAAGGGGTCAACAAGGACACTGCAATCTTACTAGGGATGGGAGCTGCTGACGGTGTTTGAAAGACTTCTCGTGCCTCTTCTTCCTCAGGCATCCGTGGGGCTGCATCTGTCTTGACCACTGGGGGTGGTGGTAGTGGTAGTGGACTTTTCATCAGTGTCTTAAAATCTTTCAGAGTGGGTTGTAACTGGGACATCTCAGTCAAATGAGGATTGGGTGGTAAATGCGGGGTTCATTGTTCTTGTCAACGATGGTATTCCATTCATCGTTTGTAAGGCACTAAACCCCATTTTCGTCCTTCCATCGGATTTCATTGGTCACATCTGAGATCTTTTAACTCCAGAGATCCCTTTTATCTTCTTGACCCTTTTATCTCAGAGATATGGCGGGTAAAACACTTCCCAATATACCCAACATGGGTGCTGCCACTGCTTTGGTAAGAAGTCCTAACTGGGGGTAAAAATCCTCCACGTTGCACCAACATCTTTTTCTTTTGATGAATGGGTATTTTCTTTTGGACCATCTGGCAAAGAACGTGTCAATGTTTGGCTAAGCATTCTTTATGATGTTTAGACAAAAGGTATCATTCCTTTCAAGACATTCAGACAACATTCACTCATGGTATCGATGACGTCTTTGGAGGCGGTTTGAATGAGTTTTTTTTGTATGGGTGGACAAGCTTTGGACAGGGTGGACAACATGTCCCAGTGTTTGACTAAAACGAGGAGGTAGTCCTTTCCTTTTCTTTTCTTTGGGGGTAGGAGGAGGATGTCTCTTGGAGGGTGACATCTTTGTTGGTTGGTTCCGGGGCACACACCAAAAATACACCAACGTCAATCACTAGGCACACGGTCTTTTATCCTTTTCTTTCGAGCTTGTCATCTATCTTTTTGGTGAAATCATTTACTAACTTATCCATTAAAATGAAAAATTCTCCCCTTTGGTGGCTCCTCTTTATCTTTGGACAAGTGTGTCTTTTCTGGGGATGACGTCGATGCTTTGAGCAGTGTTTTATTCGGATGATGTGACTGTCTTTTTCTTTTTCCTTTTCCTTTATGGACAGAAGAACGACGATGGTGACGGTGTGCACTTCTTTGAGGGGACATCTTTGGGTGTTCATGAGCACAAAATCACTGAACCCATCATTTACCTCAGGTCTTTTTATATTGGAATGCGTCGCCACCAATTGTCGGCTCATATCGTTTTCATGGCAGGCATCACACATCATGGAGGGGTTCGCAATGGACTCAATCGGGACAGTTCTTGCTTCGACAAATCCAGTAAACTCTTTAACATGCCTGATCTCTCTTGGACTTTGATTTTGGGGGCAGGTACTTTGTGAGCAGTGGCCACTGACGCTAAAGAGGAAGTGGGTATCACCACCGGAGAAGCTCTTGGAGATGCAGGTTTCCAAAGTTTCATAAAATTAGGAAAGACACGTGTCAAATCGGGTTTAGCAGGCATCACCAGCAATGGAGAAGTGGAAGCAGCTGAGGCTAGTGGAGATGCAGTCACAGTTGTGGCAGGTCGTGGTTTGCGAATGTAAGGTTGCATCCTGGCAGCATGTATCTCTCTTGCGGGTAGAAGTTGTTTTCTGTGGGCTTTTTCATTTTCTGAGCCTGTGACCTGGTCTTGACACTGCTGCACTTTTTCTTTTTCTTCTGGGTATGTCAGGGAGTGGCTTTTTTCTTGGGGAGGACTTTGGGAGCATTAGGATCCCATTTTAAGAGGGAACGAATGATAACACCTCCTTGAGAACCACTACCTCCAGGTTTCAAAATGATCTGCTTTTTGGTTTGAGTGTCAATGCAAGGATCGGCCAGTTGCGCCAAGGCTACTTTGTTTCTCTCAAAAAAGCATTTGGTTTGATGTGGAATGTGAATGATGCCTTGCAGTAATTGATGTGCTGACACTATAAACCATCGTAAGACATCTTTGAGACTAGCTTCTAAGACACGAGCACATATTTGTGGATTTTTCTCGCGACTGATGCTGTACAAGGTATGAATCAATTTGACGGGAAAATGAGATTGAAGGGACATCATGTTCACATTGTGCAAGACAGGCCTCAAGTGACCGAGGTTTTTATAGACTTTTTTGGTTGTTGTTAAGTCAACAATGAGTACATGTACATGACAGGTCCTCCGTCTTGGCACCAGTGGTGAAACAGATGGGTACGAACCGCAAATAATCAGGGTGGGTGGGTTTTAAATCCATGAGTAAATAGGCATGTGGGGTTTGAGAGGCATCATTGTATGCATGAGTCAGCCAAGGCGTTCCTAACTGTTTGGCTAAGACTTGCACTTGCAATTTATCTCTAGGGCTTTTAAACAACACCTAAAAGTTGACAAATATTGTTTTCCCATAGAGGTCGAAAAGTATCCAGATGAAAGCGCAAGGCTTTTAAAAGAATGAGTCTCTCATGGACATTTAAAGGGAGCACTTTCATCCTTTTTTGAGTGGTATGTACTCCTTCCTAAAGTGTCCACAAGGAATCGGCTGGTAAACAAAAACCCAGAAAGCAAGTCACTAAGACACGCACCACACATTGACCCCAATTCAATGGACACAGGTCTAGTAAAATCTGATGGTAATCCTCTACCGTATGAATACTGTCACTGATTTCCTTCCAAGGAATCTGTTGTATCACAACTCATCAAGGTTGTGGCATGGTAGTCAGTTTTGATACCTCCACGAGCGAAAGTGATGGACGTAGTGAGTAATTTCTGGCCACTGCCAATCCAGGAAATGGTCAAGAATGTCATTAAAATCTTCCAATGTAAATGGTCTAAAGCGGAATATTCGGAAGAACGCACACTTGATCCAGAGATATCTGACTTCTTTGTTGACCTTTGTCAATTTCCTCTTGTGAATTTCTTGACATAAAAGTTCTACAGTCACCAGTTGAGATTTTGCTCTGGCGAGTCCCTGCCAAATTTCCTTGTAGATCTTCTCTTGCAATTCATTTGGTAATCTTTGAATATTATTTTTTAAATGGGGTTTAAATACTTGTCTAGGTTTTGTCCAACGTTTGACTCCTAGCCAAGCTGGTTTCTTAAACGACATGGTATGCCACTTCAATGATGAGGTCCCACTAAAGGTAGGTAGTGACAATCCGGAGCCCATCAAGCATGTTCCAGGTAAGCAGAACCTTTCTTCTCCCACTCGTGAAGTGACACACCGCTACTGAAGCACTTGACATTATCCCCTTTGCCCAAGTAGATAAATCCAGCTCTGGCTAATTCTTCAGGGGTAGGTCCTCCCAGATGTTTTGGCCATTTTCCTTGGAAGGTTTGGAAGTCACAGAATTCAGGCAGTCACAAAGGGAATGAATATTCATCTTTCACAGGTTCATTTCGATGAGGGTACAGTGAAATCAGCAGGAGTTTGCTCAGTTTTGGATGACATCTGTAGGGTGGTAGCCGCATGGTTTCATGATGACATCCACCATGAAAACCAGTAAAGTGAAAAGGTATACGATAATGAGTGGCATCACTTTCACATCCGTCAGGTTTGACACGCACAGCATCACATTCCATGGTAGGTGTAGTCATAGCAAAGTTCCCATGATGTGGTACTGAATCGCTAAGGTCACAGTGTACAGCATCCCTGCCATCGCAAGGCACAGCATCGTACTCAAGTTTCTCGTTGGACTTGAGTCTTACACTTGATACTTGCTGTTTGAAAGGATTCATCTTTCTTGCTTGGTGTTGGTAGTTACAATGAACTATCGGTCTTGGACGTTGTCCCTTTTTATATGCTGACCAATATCGACGTGACTGCATGGTAAGTGATTGGGAAGCCGTACTCACTTCTGGTACATGATTTGATACACTTTTTCCAAGGGCCGACTGATGATTTGGTGTGTGGGTAAACATACAATCTTGTGAGGTTCATAGGTGGTCACTTTAAGATTTCCATCCTGTCCAGACTGCAAGGCTTCTTTCAATACGCCAAAGTTCACCACTCGACTGGTGCGATAATTGAGAGTCAATCCTTTCACTTTACACTTGGTGTGCACTTCTCCTTGTTTTTCCCGGTATTCATAGCCGTAATTTTTGGGACCGCCACTAGCAAAACTTAGAATCTTGTTGTCGGGATGCTCATCCGTCCAGGCTCCTAAATGGTCTCCTTCGATATCAGGGTGTTGGTGACCCAGGCGATTGATGTAGATGCAACTGAACATGTCAAAATACAGTACACGATCTCCTAACTGGTGTAAAGCTTGGTACAATTTTAAGCAAGTATGGGCCGTCACATAAGCCGCAATGATGATATTTCCAAATTCGTCAGCTTCTACAAAGTCCAGTTCTTCTTTGTAATTGACTAGGATCAAGTCCTCACGAACAACATCCGCATCTTTCATATATTTGGTTTTGTCATGAATCATTTGGAAGTAGCGGGAAGGTTCTGTCAAATACTCCATCTTGGGTAAACATGGTCATTGTGCCATTTCGCCCCACAAACAATTCAACATCACTGTGGCAAACGATCGCCTTCCTTCGTTTTTCTCCACGTGGTCTAAAGTGATACCTTCCTGCTCCCAGTATTTCTCTTTGAATTTCTTTTGGTCTTTGGGAGTCTGGCACCAGGAAAGATAGCTGCTGGCTTCTTGTTACAGTTTCAAAAAGGCATCCATGCAGTCTCCAAAAATACCTTTCTGAGTCTCGTCGCCCTTGTGGTATTTATATGTCTTGGGAAAGTGGTAAATTTCGTACACTTCTAACAGTTGGTATCCCAAGTCCAGAGCTTTAAACAATTCCATGCTGACCCATGTTCCTGTCAAGGTGCATTCTTCCTGGGTGTGCTGACAAGCTTGGTCTAGGTTGCACGTTTTGGCACAAGTACGACACAAGGGAAACATCAGTTTTCCTTGGAAATGGTGAGGTAAAACGGGATGGTACAACTCTGTGGGAGGCAAGACTTTGTACTTAATCAATCCTTCATATTGTCGAATATTGTCCAGGTCGATGTGTGGCATTCGTCCATCCTCTGTACAAGCCGTCCCATGGGTTCAGAGGGTCCACCAGCTTGTAACTTTCCACGATGCATTTAAACTTGGGATAGGTTTTCAATCAGTGATCATACTCATGTTCCCACATTTCCACCACTTGGTATCCTTGCTGTTCTAACTTCAAGCGGCGCTGACAAGTAGCCTGGTACAAGTCTTCCATGGTCCGTTGTAAAAGCTGATTTTTAGTGCCATGTTGAGGGTAACAGATGGGACATCCGTGAAATAAGCACCTGTTAAACTCATACACGATCTGAGGGTTTTCTAAGTCCCAGCCATCCACCGAATACGTTCCGATGGTCTTTTCACCACTTCGTTGCAAGCATGATGGATCCATTTGTCTTCCTTGTTGCACAAGTAATGTAACCAGCATAGGGCTTTGACCGAGTACTGACGTTTGACAAATTTCATAGTTTGAGTACTTACAACAGCCAGGGTGTTTTCAGGCATGAATCATTGGCAGTACACTAAGGAACATCCTTTGGCAATGATGCAGGTTTCTTTCAAAGGGTCGATCCCTCTGTGTTCCACGAATAATTCTCGAAATTTTCCACAGCAACACCGTAAAATGTCCACATCGGGATGACAATACTTTAACGTTTCTTCCTAAAAGTTGAAAGGGTCCGAGGCGTGAGTGTGGTACCAAGCTTAGAAAGCTTCTTGTTGTTTGGTGCGCATGTTGTCGGGGCCATAGTAGTGAGCCTCAGGCAAATGGGGTAAAACGGCGTGTTGATTGGCTTCAGTATTGAAAAAGTGCGGAAAATAGCCTTTGACCATTTCTGTCACTCCAAATGTTCTAGGCATTCTACTCAAAGGCATGGCCAAGTAACTCACCGAATCTTTAAACCGCACTTAATTGGCCCACTTGCATGGAAATGATTTTGGCACCGTTCAAAGTCACTTTAAGATGTTCAGTACTTTGTTTCGTATAGTATCTCAAAAGAAATTGCCCACCTTATCCCGAGAAATTGTGAGCCATCACCGTGGAATAGCGATGACAATCTCAATAACGTTCGATGTCCTCTTGGCTCCATGTCTCGTCGATGGGATTTAAGATCCATTGGGCGAAATCGGTCAGCGTGTTTGGTCCCTGAAAGATTTTTTCATGTCCTCCAGGAATCTTGCTGCAGTGAGGGCAATGACTAAAGAGGGGCTCTTGGTTGCACTTCTCTCATGCACGGTGAACCACGCAGAAATTAGGAATGTGAATACCAATCTCTTGCATGCATTTGAAATCGAAAAAGATGAAATTGCCTTTCTTCTGGTCATCTTCCTCTTCATGTTTGGAATGGTATTTTTGAATGTAGCATTTGTGTTCCAAGTCCATGATTTGGTGACAAATGTGACAACGCTTCTTTCCTGAATATACGTGCGCCTTGGTACTATTGGTATGTATGCCTTGTCCACAAGTAGGGCACAATCTCAGTAGCTGACAAGCACTTTTCTGCTGTGAACCTTGCATTTTCAGATGTTGTTGGTAAAAGGTTGGACTGACAAAAGTGCGCTGACAAGCTGAGCAATGCACTCGTTCTTGTCCTTCATCCAGACAGGGTTTAGAGGCCAAACATCCCTCACATTTTGATCCACAATACTTGTGTTGCTCTCAATTGTTATAGCCATGGTCACATCTCTCACAGTAATAACTGTATCCCAGGAATCCGGTGATACTCGTATGGCATTGAAATGTTCATCGTGATGATAGACGTGAATGTATTTTCCATCTTTAAAATTTTTGCCTCAAAATAACAGAGGTCCATGCACTTCTTGAGGGTGCACTTTCAAGGTGTAGCGTGGAGCTAAGACATCTTAAAATTTTTGCATTTCAGGAATGCCACAGGGTGTGTCTTTGGACAGGCCAGCTTGCTGTAACAGGAGTTCTGCTTCTCTTCATTGTTTGGCTTGGTCCAATTGTTGAATAGTTTTCTATGGTCTTTTCCATTCTGCCGTGTCGTTCTTGTCAGCATACGTTCATCCCACCACAATAGCATGGGCTAAACACATCTTGTTTTAGGATTGTTAATTCAGATGCTCTTTTTGCTGCTGCGAAGGTCGTCCACCAATAATACCTTTGTGCTTCCTGTCTCTTGGAGAAGAGACACGTGGGTCATGAACAGTGTTGCTTTTCCGTCGGTGATGTGAAACTTGTTGTTGGATTGTTGCACGTGTTGAATCTTGTCGATGACTATGGAAGGTGTCAATTCTGCTGGGCTGCTAAACTCAATCCAAAAGGGGGATTTCAAACTGTCGTGATGAATGGAAAGTCTCAAGCGGTTGTCTTCTTTGGCTTCACACTGCTGTTTCAGTGTGGTTAACAAAGAAACCCACACATCGACGATGAATCCCTCTGCTTTCTCCAACGGTACGTTGGACATGAAATCTTTAAACTTCACCGTGTACGTGTAGGCTGTGGTTCTAAATTTTATAGAGAAGCGTTTGTCCATTTCTCGAATGTGGTAGTATTTTTCAGGGTTTACTGGTGGTGATGGTGGACTTTGGCTTGGTGTAGACTCTCTGGGTCTGGATTCTGGTTCACTCATGTCATCTTCAAAATCGCTGGCATGAATTTGAGCCATGACTTCAGCTACTGTCCGAGGCAATAATTCACATTTCTGCCTCTTACTTTCTTCTCCTTTCTTCACGAAATGTCATCGTTTCATCTTGACTACAAAAAGTCAAATGACTACATTTGAAATGCCATGGACACCTTTATATTCATGTCAGGGTCAGTGTATATATAAAGGGCTAGTGCCTTCCCTCCCAGTATTCATTTCACTCTCAAACCAACCAGCGCAATGGAAGAGCCAACACAGATCGAACTTCTGATCAGAGCTTTGCGAGGTGTCATACAAAGGTTTTCTTCAGACAAGCCAACGGACTACTCCCCCTCCTTTCGAGATAAAAGTCAAGATACTTGCAATATCTCTCAGAAGAAAGGGCATTGGGCCACAGAAATGTCCAGACCATCAAAAAAGCAAGACTAGTGTCAGAAGAGACAAAAGTCAAGATACTTGTTATCATTGTCAAGAGAAAGGACGTTGGTCTTCAGATTGCCCTAAGAAACAACAGGAGCAGGAGGAGGAAGAAGAAGAGGTGCCCTCGGCAAAGGAAGAACCTCAACATGTTCAGAAAGAGAAGAAAAGACGACAAGAAAAAAGGAAGGAAAAAGAGGAGGAAAAACCTGTGAAAGTAAAGAAATTCAGAAAACAGAGACAGTGAACGAAAAAAGACACTGAAGAAGCCTGTGAACCTTTTTAAAGTGTTGTGTTGTGAATTGGATTGTAAAATTTGCACCAGAATAGACCAGACAGAAAAAATATAAGTGTCTCCTGGTTTTGATTTTTTAGAATAAGGGCCTACACTCACGCATTTACACACGTACATCATAGGGTAAGAAAGAGATTTTGAGTTTTAATTGACTGAGGCAAAATGAATACTAACTCTTTTCGAAAGAAGTGGGTGGCCCTGAAAAGGACCATTGGATGTTTGTTTTTTTTTTAAAAAACAAACTCAGGAATGAGAAGCAATCAGCTTTAACTGCCTTAAGCCTTTGCCATGGTTAAGGTCAACTTCTGGACCTGCTCCGGTCGATGATTTAGTAGAAATCACTAGGGCTGGTATCTCAGGCGTACTAACAGGATTGGGCTGTTTGGCTCAGGAAGGTCTTTTTCTTGGGTCGTAATAGAGAAGTCTGATACATTTGTTTCAGACTCCTTAACTCTGCCAAAATGTCCAAGAGTACCATTACTGTTTGACTTTCACTGTTCTCCTTCTCTCCTAGACCTTGTTTCTTCTCTGCTTATTCTTGTTCCTGTCAATTCCTTGTTGACTCCTCTTCTTCTCGCTGTTGCTGTTCAAGGAGAAAAGCTTGTTCTGCTTCTTTCTGCTGTTGTAAAAATTTCTCCAATTCTTCTTTCTATCTCTGTTTAAAATCCTCGATGTGTGGTAAAGAAGGAGAACGTGGCAAAGGTGCTGGTACCGGAACAAATTCTTGCGAAGAGAGAAAATCCACTAAATCCCAATTAAAATCAACCTCTTCTGGAAGTAGACCTGTGCTGACTTTGGTAGCCACTGCTATGCCATTGCTTCTCGTCTCCACAGCCGGTGCACCCCAATTCATCATCATCTTAGTTTCCGTCATGTTTCAAAAACAATGTCGCATTGATTCACTGCGCACAGACGCTAGCGCACCTATATAGAGAATGTGATGTCACAGGTAACTCTTCAGATTGGAAGGCAGACTCCACACAGTGACTGTATTTTGTGACATGTATTGGGATTGGTGAACAATCTCAATCCTTTTCTATCCAGTCTTCCACTATAAATAAACGCAGTTCACTTCATTCCCTTCACCTGTTCTCATCACAAGATGTGGACAAACATTGAATCCTCTACTCTCGTATCATCGATGCCGTTCCATACGGACTTACCTATGTATGATAAATCATGATGGACAATCATCCGGATCACCGAGACGACAGTTTGGATAAGAAGGTCCTAAGTGGAGAGGCAAGGCTGTCTGAAGCGAGTCCTCATCTACAGTCCAGAGGTTAGACAAAGTTTAAGTGAGAGAAGAAGATCAGTGAGATGCCCTCTATGTTAACAAAATGGTGTTAACATAAAAACCAATGGCCCTTTTCAGGGCCACTCCTATATCTCGAAAAGATATCTCTTCTCTCTTGCCTAAAGTTTTTTTTAGTCTATTGTATAATTTTAAATATGATAGATTGATGTTCATCAATCTATGACTGTGGTGTATATGTCTATGTCTCTAACCATGTATCTATGTCTGTGTGTCTATTGTATTTGTCTCTACCTAGGTAGCAGCACGTATATAGTTTCATTCAAATACCTCCATAGTTTCAAAAGTTATACCTTGGTGTGACCTTGACATTGTGACAGAAGGCACCACTATAGTATGTTACAAAATATCTAATCAAGATACATAACTATCTAATGATGATACAAAACTATGTAATCGCGATACACAACTATTTAATCATGATACACAACTATGTAACCATGATACATAACTATGTAATCATGATACATAACTATGCAATCATGATACATAAATATGTCATCATGATACATTACTTATATAATCATGGTATATAACTAATGGTACATAACTTGCCTAATCATCATACCTATGTAATCATGATACATAACTTGTCTAATCATGATACATAACTAATCATGATACATAACAAATCTAATCATGACACAAGTATGTAATCATGATACATAATTTATATAATCATGACAATTCTGTAATCATGAGATATACTATCTAATCAAGATACATAACTTACCTATTCATGAAACATAAGTATGTAATCATGATACATAGCTAATCATGATAAATAATTGTTTCATTAAAATATTTAAATCTAATCATGATACACAATTATCTAATCATGAGACATAACTATGTAATCATTATATATATTATCTTAGTATAACCATTGTATTATCGTAGTATAACCATTGTATTATCGTAGTATATCCACTGTATTATCATAGTATATCCACTGTATTATCTTAGTATATCCATTGTATTATCATAGTATATTCATTGTATTATCATAGTATATCCACTGTATTATCATAATATATCCAATGTATTATCATAATATATCCATTGTATTATCATAGTATATCCATTGTATTATTGTAGTATATCCATTGTATTATCTTAGCATAACCACTGTATTATCTTAGTATATTCATTGTATTATCATATTATATCCATTGCATTATCATAGTATATCCATTGTATTATCATAGTATATCCATTGTATTATTGTAGTATATTCATTGTATTATCATATTATATCCATTGCATTATCATAGTATATCCACTGTATTATCTTAGTATATCTACTGTATTATCTTAGTACATGTATATCCATTGAAAGAAATGTTGAATTCCACATGTTGACCTGCATTTAGTGAAAGAAATGTTGGACTCCATACATGCTGACCTGCATTTAGTAAAAGGAATGCTGGAATCCATACATGTTGACCTGCATTTAGTGAAAGGAATGTTGGACTCTACATGTTGGACCTGAATTTAGTGAAAGGAATGTTGGACTCCATACATGCTGACCTGCATTTAGTGAAAGGAATGTTGGACTCCAGATGTTGACCTGCATTTAGTGAAAGGAATGTTGGACTCCACATGTTGACCTGCATTTAGTGAAAGGAATGTTGGACTCCACACATGCTAACCTGCATTTAGTGCACAGAATGTTGGACTCCATACATGCTGGCCTGCATTTAGTGAAAGGAATGTTGGATTAATTGACAGGCATCCACAAATGTTGACATGCATTTAATGACAGGAATATTGGACTCAATGACAGGAATACTGGACTCAATTACAGGAATCCACGTAAAGTTGTTTGACCTTGCAGGTCAAAGTTGATGACAATTTGATCCAAACAAAGCATTATGATGGAAGGATGAAGTGAAGAAAAAAGAGACGTACAGACAAGCAGAGAAATGGACAAAAAAGAATGGAGATGACAGTTTATATCCCTTCTACCTTTGTGATGAAGCACAAAAACAGTAGCAAGTCTCACCTATCAACAAGATAGATACGGGAGTATTTCTGCAACAGTTTGAAATAAATGGTAAGGAAAATAACCTTCACCTTTGAGACCCATGCAACAAGGTGAACTGATCTGCAGTGAACTATGAAGCTATAGACATGACAATGAATTCTGATCACCTGCGGAATATAAAGCTGTAGACATGATGATGAATTCTGATCACCTGCAGAGTATAAAGCTGTAGACAGGAGGATGAATTCTGATTACTTGCTAGTATTTCATACCTAACCAAATCCCAAATTCAGGTTCCTTCACCAGTCATGCATACTGCATGCTACATCACAAATGCAATTACTGATAATAAAATGCTGACAGCAAGTGATCAAATATTTTTGAGAATGGCTAAATTTAAACAGTTTCAAACAATATGGCCCCATTATATCTCAAAAAACTATTTCATGCGAGAAGACAGGGCAACATTTCTATTTAAGATTAATGAACTAAACAAGTTGTCAATATTCAGTGACAATCATTTGAGGTTAAAGAAAATGCAAATATGAAAACATTTAATTATAATCTAATTCCATGGATGAAAACTGGAACCCATTCAATTTGACAAATATACTACAGCTTATAAATTCTCAAACCTTCAGTTTTGTTGTCTCACTGTTTTCTGTACTGTATATTATTATGAATCTATGGTCTTAAACTAAGTAACAGAAAAGAGCAAAAACCAACAGGTTTTGTAAAATTCAACAAATAATTTATTTCCCTAGAATGCAAAGTGAAAAATGTGACAAGAACTTAAGGTATTGTGAATTAAATCCCAAATAATCCTAGAATTTCTAACACAAGTGATAATATTTAAAGTTCTGAATAAACTTTAGTGATACTCCAAAATAAATCCAATGACGGAAGTGTTGATCTGCCTGTGGTGGCCTGTGTTGTAGTAATGTGCCAACAGTCTTTTGTTGATTCATAATAATACAATCCGAGAATATATCTTTATTTGAATTTCACTACAAGTCCAAGTCTCTATTTCCAAGAATGTTATTGTTTGAGCACTTTGTATTTCCAGAGAAGAACCACTTGAATTAAATAATTTGAATGAATTCCATCCCAAATGAAATACTGGATATAATTATAATACAACTGATTCTGCTCAGAGCCCTAAAGCACAAATGAATAACTTCTAGAAAAACAAGATTATGCAGTCCTGTACTTGACCTGAGGTCACAATTAACATTTTCTATAAAAAAATTTAAAAAATATTTCCTAATGGAAAATTTCATTCAGGAAGGTTCCAAATGTTTACAAGAGCAAATCTTAGTTATAATTAGAAGGTCTGTTTCTAAAATTATAACATAAAATATAGTAAACAACATGCAGACCTGGTATTTCATGAAGAATTTCCAAAGTTCTTGACTCAGATTGAGATAAACATGTTTACAAAACCAAAAAATCAGTGATTCAGGTCAGGTTTAAAATGAACTTCATATTGGACAAGACCATGTCCAAAATGCAATTATCCATAGCATACAATTAAATTTTTTAATAAAACCAACAAACAATGCAATATACATAGCTATATACACAATGGACCTAGCTGAAGCATGCTCATACAAAAATTCTGCTTTTTAAATTTATGTATAAAGTTAGCTTATTATTAATGGGGAGGGGTTGGGGGTTACCAGCATGAAGTTGTCTATTGATGTTTTTGTTTAGTTTTTTAAATTGAAAAAAATTAAGATTATATATTCCTTTCTTTGGTGTGTATGCAACTATTATTCAGAATGTAAATATGCATGTAATAGAAAGCCATAAGGAGGATTAGCTCCATACAACTAATTATGTCACCCTCCTATAATAGTAATAATAATAATAATAATAATAATAATAATAATAATAATAATAATTATTATTATTATTATTATTATTATTATTATTATTATTATTATTATTTACTGGTTAGTATATCACACATAACCATCTCTAACCATCCCATATTCAGGTCTCTTGAAAAGTCAAGAGTACTGAATGTGCCTGATAAAAACACACTGGGGATAATGAAACCCATCTATAAAAAACAATTTGGTATCCATAAAAACGGATGTTTAGAGACAGATTAAATAAAGACATTAAATATGTAATTAATTAATGTCCCAAATATATCCATGTCTTTTATATGGTTTCTGCTAGGGTCAGTTTCAATATATTTCTTGGCATAATCATGGGGGGGGCAGGGTTCTAACAAAAAAGCTGTGGTCATTTTGTGGTCCTTTACTGCTAAACAGGTTACTACCAAATAGTCACCAAGGTTTTGTCTCAAGTCCTTTGTTTACTGCGAAAAAGGTCTAGCAAAAAGTGCTACAATAATTTTTCTCCCAAAAAATTCGTAACTTTAACATTTTCTATGAATTTTATTGTAACTTCCCACCAGACTTGTCAGCATCATAAGTTATAATGTAACCTCCCACCAGACTTGTCAGTATCAATAAGTTATAATGTGACAGTATCAGTTAGTTATAATGTAACTTCCCACCAAACTTATCAATATCAATAAGTTATAATGTAACCACCAAACTTATCAGTATCAATAAGTTATAATGTATTAAACTTCCCACCAGACTTGTCAGTATCAATAAGCTATAATGTAACTTCCCACCACACTTGTCAGTATCAATAAGTTATAATGTAACTTCCCACCAGATGTGTCAGTATCAATAAGTTATAATGTAACTTCCCACATACTTGTCAGTATCAATAAATTATAATATAACTTCCCACCAGACTTGTCAGTATCAATAAGTTATAATGTAACTTCCTACCAAATGTGTCCGTTTTAATGAGTTTCATTCAAACTTCACACCAAAACTTGTCAGTTTTAACGAGTTATATTGTAACTTTCCACCACTTGTCAATTTAAACCAGTTATATTGCAACTTCCCACCAGATTTACCAATTACAAAGAGAATTTCTGAACGTTTTGTTTATAATGTTTTGAAATAAAAAGAAAAAAGTTACTTGTGTGCACGTGTGCGTGTGTATGTGTGTGTTGCATGTTTCGAACTTCAGAATACACACACACCTTCAAACTGGGACTTAACATCATCCAGCAATCTTTTTTTTTTCTATGATTTAATTTAAAACACTATTATTTATCATTAAATTTCAAGTTATGTCTATTTTGTAATGAAATCATAGAAAAATGTACTGTCATCGAATGTTTCAATAGTAACAATCAGGAGTTCAGTAGATTTCTAGAGCAAACGCTCTGTACCCGTATTTCATGTAATTGTCTGTAACCTTTAATTTTCATGCAAGATCTAGCAATAAAAATATCTATTAATTAAACGTGTATTTTGGCTGTGTTATTAAAAATTATTATTTTTTAACCTCGTATATTTGACGTGTTAAAATTATGAAGGTTCCGGTTTCAAACGGCTTCTAAAATATGCCGAGGTACGATTCTAATAGGGCCAATGACCAAAGTATGGATTTCCTTAGAGTATAATATAAATGGTGATTATATCTGTGTACGTTCTTAAGCGAGACATCGTTAGGTACGTTCTTAAGTGAGACATCGCTATGTACGTTCTTAAGTGAGACATCGGATAATGAAACATGCGATTATTAATTAACAGAATCATCATTTATAATCTCGCAGAAAGGTCAGTGATCATTTCATTCTTTTAACGTTTCCAACAGCTTTGAAAAAAAAAACCGATGTATGATAAATATACGTCAAATCTACCAATGTATATTTTCCCGAGTATATGTTTGATATAATCCCAAATGAAAAACAACTATTTGTTGCCTCAGTTAAAACTTACGCTACTATTTGTTAACTTCCCGTAAATCTGTAATTAAGTATCAAATAATGAAACGAGAGATTAAGAAATCAAAGAATCACCATTTATAATCGTGCAGAAAGGTCATCGATCATTGCATTCTTTAATTACATTTTAATCACGTATTTTGATGATTTTTATACTTGAACCAAGAAGAGAAGTTAACATTTCAAAAGGCTTTGACGAAGATATCGAAGTACGATATAGGTACGTCAAAACTATGATTTGCAGAATGGTCACTGATCATTTCATTTTTTATTATTTTCTTAACCACGCATTTTGATGAATTTTTTTTTTTTTTTTTTTTAATCAGGAAGAGAAGTCCAGATACAGATGTGCGATACAGATACGTCAAACTACGAATGCCTTTAATGTTTCATATAATCCCAAATGAAAAACATAGCTATATGTTGCCTCAACTAAAACTGGCTCGACCTAATTGTTAACTTCTCTGATGAAACAGGAGACCAAGAAGTAAAGAAATAATCACCTTTTAAAATCGTGCAGAAAGTGTGTGTGTGTGTGTGTGTGTGTGTGTGTGATTTGGATTTTTAACGTAGTTTAACAATTTTTCAGTCATACTGCTACGATGTCTGCAGTGTGGCAGTTTATAGTGATGTCTAGCACTGGAGCATCATGCGACAGACATGAAGCATGATGTCCCACCCAGGCACATTGTCCTGACACCAGGCTGACCAGTCCCAACACTAACCTCTTAATGCTTTAAGTGTTTGTACTGTGTTGACTTGTATATAGTTAATATTTTATTGAGAATGTATTCTACAATACAACCCTCTTTTGTTATCTTTATTGTGGAGTACGAATAACAAGTGATGTGCATGATCACTTGTCCTTACAACATCTGCTGTCTTGACAATGTCCTTCACAGCACATTGAGAATTTTAAATTTCCCTATTTCCTTCATTCACCTATTGGTAGCCTCACTAATTTGATCTCTTTTGTCGAATCCTGCCCTCAGTCTGGTTTCATCTGGAATAACCTGGCCAAAGCTCTAAGCATATTTAATCAGCGTGTAAATAATACTGCATAGTACGTGGTTCTTGTGAAAATGTATATCGTAATTAAAACTACAATGAACTGTTAATTTCGCGGTATTAATTGAAAATGGAATGTAGTAGTGTCCAAGTGCATGTGGAAGATTACAATTGTCAGGTAAATGTAAAAACAGATTACAATCGACATGTAACCTCTTTTTCTCTAGCTCCAAAAGCTATGATGGACTAAGTGCTGCCCACAAATACAAAATCAACAAATAAAAACTGCCCTGAACAAATAGCCTTGCACAATGATACAACGTTTATAATCTCTCTCTCTCTCTCTCTCTCTCTCTCTCTCTCTCTCTCTCTCTCTCTCACACACACACACACACACACACACACACACACACACAAACGCGCGCGCACACGCACATACGTATTCAATAAAAGCATACCATTTCGACTTCTTTTATTTTTATTGCAACTTGATAATGAGGTAGCTATTGCTGCGAGAATGCAAGTTACACTTCTTGACAACGTGGGCTCATATCGTTGAGTACGCTTCAGTGACAAATGATACCCACAGACCGCTCCGGTGGCCTAGTGGTTAGTGTGTCCGCCTCGGATGCGGGAGGTCGCGGGTTCGAACCCCGACTGAGTCATACCAAAGACATAAAAATGGTACTAGCAGCTGCCTCGCTTGGCGCTAAGCATTAAGAGGTTAGTGTTGGGACTGGTCGGCCTGGTTTCAGGATAATGTGACTCGGTGGGACATAATGCTACATGTGTGCGGCATGATGCCCGATTACTAGACATCACCATAAACTGCCACACTGCAGACATGGTAGCGATATGAATTTTAAAAAAATTAAAGCTACGTTAAAAATTCAAATCTCACACACAATCACACACTAATACCCATAAATAATACATGTACAGACCATCTTAAATCATATTGCCAACATAATACATCTAACATCTACAAAGAAGTCTGCCTTAAATGCATATATATATCTCTCTCTCTCTCTCTCTCTCTCTCTCTCTCTCTCGTTTATTAATATCAAAAAAACTTTTTGAGTACTTTAACTGTAATTAGTTTCTTGAGTTAAGAGGAGAATGAGATAAAAATTTGTACCTTTATTTTGTCCTTAGGTCGTCGAGTACCGTGTGTTCCGTAGACCTTGTTGGGTACGATCCCTTTATTTCTCGTACACATTCAGTACCACAAAATATTTATTTTACATATAATTTTTCGTACTCTGAAATGAATAATTATTATTTAGTGTACGAAAAATTATATGAATTACGGGAATCATACTTTCATTTATGCCACACCTGCTCTCCTGTTCAGGAATACGAGCAACGTTTAATGCCTTTTTAGCACATCATATGCCATACATAGCAGGCAGCTGTTCCCTATGGTCGTTACATTTTGTTTCATTTCTGCTTTCCAACAACTGCTATCATTCATTTAATATGGATTTAGATGCAAGAGAAGCACGACAGACCATCTTGTCAGAATCATACTGTTATGTACATCTACATTATGTAAATTATTTCCATAATAATGAATTTAGTAAGGGTCGTGAAGTTAATGACATTTTTATACGAATATTCTAGCATCGTGGTTTGCTCTTTTAGAGAGGTGCCATGTATAGTATTTAGCATGATTTCATTAAAAAAATTCCAAGGTCGATGTACTAAAACAGTTGAGGTAAACATCTCATGATCCAACAGGGTCACTGGTACCGCTAAAAGGTCAGACTAACCTAGTTCCTAACTGGCTAGAACTGAATCAGCTGCTGTTTACCGCAAATAAGAAATATTAAACGAGTAATTTAAAAGCCTTGTATTAAACTGTTTAGCAAATGCGTTGTTAGCTTGATAAATAAAAGGATTAGAACGCGAAATCTTTAGCAATTACTGGTCTTGAAAGAGTACCGGTAGGCTTGATTCGTTTAATTTAATAACATTCTCTGGAACTGCAGTTCTGCAACAGTTATTCAAAGACACTCGGATATATTAATTATTGTACGGACTTACTGTTACGGATTTATTGTAATGACTGCACGGACTTACTGTAATGAATACATTAATTACTGTAGGGACTTACTGTCAAACATTTAAAGACTCTTGGATTAATAGTTGTATGGAATTACTCTGAAACATGTTCTTATGGATTTATAGTTCTATTGGATTTAACGTGAATTCCTTTAAAGGTCATTTGAATTTAAAACAGTAATTCTTATGTAGTGTTGGCATATCATCAGTACATTGCAGTTATCATTCGGAACACCTTTAGAACTTATTCAGATTACTTGGAAATATCGGAATTGATAAACGTTTTGGATTTTTAGGAATTATCACCATACCGTAAGTTATTTTTAATTCTTTCACTTTATATTTTAGGAAAATAAACGAATAACTTAAATTATTTTGCAAACAATGTTGGCTTTTTGCGCTTTCTTTCTACGTAGTTTAAGCCCCTATAGATGGTAACAATAAGCCCCTAGAGATGGTAACAATAAACCCCATGAGATGGTAACAATAAACCCCATGAGATGGTAATAATAAGCCCCATGAGATGGTAACAATACATTCAGTGTTGATTCAGATGCCAGAGAAACACAATAGGCCATCTTGTCAGACTCGTACTTTCAGTGTGGATTCAGATATCAGAGATGTACAACAAAACATCTTGTTAGACTTTAATGTGGATTCTACAAACAAACAAAAATCTCTTCATTCAAAAATAATTTCAATTCTAACTCTTGTTTCCCTTAATGAGCATGATGAATGTGAAATCTAAAATGGTATCATGTTCATGTCACTCTCAAAATATAAATTTTAGCAAAATGACATGACATCCTTAGATCCGTAAATCTGAAACAATTCCCTTTATTTATGATCAAATAGAAAAAATGTTTCACTTTATAAGATTGTTTTGAAAGATTGGAATATATATATATATATATATATATATATATATATATATATATATATATATATATATATATATATATATATATTGTTACGTGTAGGCTCGTACTAATGTAACAAAAGAAAAGAGTGAAGTCAACAAGCTTGTAAATTTTAACAAAATAATTTATTTCCCTAGAAAACAATATAAAAATAGAAAACAAGACTTATGGTTTGTGAATATAATCCAAAAATTAATCCTAAAGTTGAAAAATATAAGTCCTATCACTAAACATTTCTAACTGAATCCAGGTTCGAATATCGATGAAATTCCAATATGGAGGCAATGACGTCAGATAAAGTCATTGTACTTATGGCAACAGATCCTCAATTGAATCACAGTTGATAATGTTTCCGTATAGAATTCCAGAATAAATTTCCACTGAATTTCTTTGTCCCAGAACTTTTTATAAGAAAGAAAAGTACACTTGTTTAGTTTTCTAGAGAATAAATTATTAAATTCCAAAAAATAGATGAACTTCAAAACAATTTGGCAACGACAATAGAAACACCTTGTTCCCTCAAGGTGTAAGAATACGACTCTGACTAGATCTAATAGAAAATGGCTGTTTTAAGCCTCGATTTTAGACCACACGGTAGTTCACGTGACAGGCGACGTGATTTCTAACTTGAACAGCGCAATAAAAAAATTAAAAAAATGACAATTATCACGTAGCTAGAATAGCCCTATCTAAGAATCAGGTTCTCACACTGGAAATGAATATAAAAATAAAACCGTTTACAACAGAGCTAACACGTAGAGTGTAAAAGACCTTGGCAATAGCCAATCGTTTTCACTTGATGTTTACAAAAACTGAGCTAAAAATAGTGCTGAAGAAATTTTATAATCTAATCAGGTCAAGCCAATTTTCCGAAAAGAGACTTAAATCCAATGAAAATTATTATTACAATAAAATGTAATGAAACAAAATTAAAAATAAAAAGAATTTAAAACTAACACACAAGCAATTTTAATTACATATACGCAACAATATATATATATATATATATATATATATATATATATATATATATATATATATATATATATATATATATATATATATACGTGTTCTTCGTAGGTTCACAATCTTTTCTTTTCATGAAAAACACTCCTGATATTTGAAACTAATTGCGTAAAGCATTACCTAATTACTGTTTTACTCAACAGTTTTATAATATACATTAATAGACACACAGTCTGCAATTGCAATATACACCGTCTGCATTTTCAACCATCAACGGGTCTCTGGAGCAAATGAAAGAGGAATCTGCCTTGGACTGCAAGGTGAGCCCACAATCAACGTATTAATTTGCTGTAAAAATGTCATCTTCACCGCATGGTCAAATGGGGTTAAATCAGCGTGCTGCATAATAAAGGTCTACCTAATGATTCAACGAACTAACACAATCCATCAGGAGTTTAGGAAATGTAAGCAAATGAAAAAACTGGAATAAAAGCCTTAATGCAAATTTTCTGGTAGCACTTGTTGTCCCACTTTTCATGAACAACAACACTCAGTAATAAATAAAATAATTAGAATTGTCACGAATGTAAATAGTTTTGGAGTCTTCAAAATGACGTCTCCTTTTCAAAGCTACAAAAATATCTCAGTTGCATCAATCATAGACACAGCATGGTCATAACCAACAAAGGTTTGTCTTCTAGAGTATTTCAATCCTGAACAGTTTTATCTGCAACAGCAGACGAGGCAAACTTTGAACTGAGGGTGAAACAGAACGGTTTAATACAAGTCTCACAATAAAGTTTCATTAAATACTTAAATACAAGTCTCAAAATAAACTTCCATTAAATACTTAAATACAAGTCTCAAAATATTCTTCAATTAAATGGTTAACTACAAGTCTCAAAATATACTCCCATTAAATACTTAAATACAAGTCTCAAAATATACTTCAATTAAATACTCAAATACAAGTCTCAAAATATACTTTCATTAAATACTCAAATACAAGTCTCGAAATATATTTCCATTAAAAACTCGAAAATCTTAAGCTGATAATATCTTGTTGCTGTCTCATCATCAAATTGCAGAAAGGGCAATGGGCTTGGAGTCAATAGGTTTCATGCATGTTTTTGAATGGGCTGGAAGTCAATAGGTTTCAAGCATGTTTTTGACCTATATATTTTGGGAACTTTTAGTGATCTTCCACTCTCACAGTCTCCTTACCTGTACAGATATGCATGAAAGTCATTGAAAATTATATCTGGTAACACAAACTATTATTATATTCATGTTTTATTGAATTTTTTAGGGGGGGGGAGGTGTAGTTTGTTATCATCAGCACAGGTAGAAAAAAATCTACTGGGTTGAGGATCAGGAAAACTCGGACATAACATTTGTATAATCGGTGGACATGAGGCTACAATGCAATAGACGTATATTTTAGTTATTCTGTAGGTATGGTCCTATTAAACGATGCAAAGACACGCAAAGACAGGGCATAAGACGCACAAAGATATGCAAAAGACGCGTAAATACACGCAAAGAAAGGAAAAGACACGCAAAGCATGTTGAGACTCGTTATTGGATAGTATTTGATTTGACTTTTCTATAGTTTGTTAAGCAACATATTTGTCTGTATTGAGCCGATGAAATTAACAAAGGAATATCGAAGTTTCAACATAAAAAAAAAATCGAATTATTTGACAGTTGTTAAGCCGACTTAATTTAACGGCCACACCACTTCAATCAATTTATATTAAGCAATGACTATCCTGAGGTGTGAATACCTCTATACAATTAATTAAATACCTGTATAAAATTAACTAGATAATTATACCTTTCTTTAATTCATTCATTACCGATTGGACTGAAACTGTAGAAATTGTGTTGCTCTTTATTTAAACGTTATATAAAAACACAATTGGGAATGCAATAGAAATAAAGGGGAGAAACGAAAAAATATATTAATAAACTTATAACATTATATAATCAACATTTTGAAACTGTCCTTATGCTTATTCTACGTAAACTAAGCTGAGGGCTAGCGCAGGTATTCTCTGCTTCTTGTGACTGTATGACGCGTTGACACGTGTTAATCTGATTAAAGTAGCACTTTACTAGTATATACCGTAAATTTTACAGTAAATAATTTACAGAATCTAAGTTTTAAAACATTTATGTCCTTGTACTGCCGCTATTTTAATTGATTTAAATATATATTTAAAGAAAAAGAACGATCAACACATAAACAAAACAAACAGTGGTAATTCTAATATATTTATTTATAAACATTTTGTATCAAAAGTAAATTGTTTATACTGCTGTAAGTATATAACGTGTCTGTACCGTCGTTGCTCTGTCTTTGCGTGTCTCATTCCTTCTCTTAACACTTATCGTTATTCAGTATTTTTAGAAAGTTACACGACGACATAACATGGTCAGTAAGAAAAAGGGAGAGAAGAAGTAAATTATCTAAGAAAAGAACGATCAACATATAGAAAAAGGGTATTATAGATTTACTTTTATATTTATGTTTGTATCAACATCAAATACTTTCCACTGTTGTCAGTTTAAAACGTCTAAGTTCCGACTTTGCCTGTCTTTGCGGGGTTTAGTAGGGCCGATAGGTCGGGATACCCAAAAAATTATGGTCCCCTGCCGCTAATTCAATCCAATCACTTGGACTTACGTCAAGGTGAGCTAAAAATGCAAGGAATCAAGATTTTAAAAATAAAAGTTAAAATGTGTCCACTTACCTAAATATAACAAGAGGCTGTTGTTAAACTACTGACTTGTTCTGTTATTCTCAGTTCAACAGTCAGGCAGGGAACTGGATTTTCCATGCATAACAATGAAGGGGCAAAATGTTGAGAATAAACCAATCAGATTCAGGATTCTTGTATGACTTACCAATCAAAATACTGTTTACAGACTCTGCCTTTGTTATGCCCAAAACAGGTAACAAATTCAAAAGAACAAATTACACAACAAAAACGCAACTTTTGTCCTCCAGTGAAAGCCACATGCATTGGAAATGCCACAAGGATCAAAAAGAAAAGAAATTAAATAATCCTTAACCCACGTAATCACATCAAGGTGTTAACTCTTTGAATGTGACTATGTTGTTGGCAGGTGTTTTAAAACTAGATTAGCTATAAACCGTTTCGTAGACCAATTTTACCTATATAGTGGATTATCTCATCCGACAAAAACATATGCTACATGTCTAAAACAATCACAGCTACTGCACTAACATCTTAATCCCTATTAAAAATTATACATTAACCCATTTAATACCAAGCCAAAATGTGTTTACAAAGGACCCACGCACTCTGTATCATCCAAAATCAATCTAATAACAAAAATCAAGCAATTTAAAAAAAACTACATAACACAGACACCCCCCTTTTTGTTGTTGTTGTTCAGACTGCCTTTTATTAGCTACAAACAAAAATTCTTAACGGTGAGTTTACTCTAAGCAAGAAACCCATGTGAGTCTACTATTACTCACCTAGCTAACATATCCCTAAAACCAAAATATGCGTGAAGTTGACCATGAGCATGTTTTCTGTTGAAATTTCTTACAATGTTATTTATATAAGGCCTAAATAAACAACGTTCTAATTTCAAAGAAAAAACTGGGTCAGTCCATTTTTCCACTCATATTTCTACAAGAATCTGAGCCATAATTTGTTGGTTATTATGGATTTAACACCTTTTTTTCAGCACATGATAGGCTTACCATGACGATCAGTATATTTATTGATATAATTCTTGAACACCTCAATGAATACGAGCTGTCTGATGTTGTCATAATCTTTATCAACCTTTTAAAAAAAACACTGCCTATCAAATTTTCGTGCTCTTTCCCATGCAAATTCGACATTGGTTTGGTCAGTTTGCTTTTCTACAATTCCTAAACCTTTGCTGATATGCCTCTGGTACCAACTCATAACCCTTCAAGAGATGTTCCTTAACCAATCAGAATTCTGATGTACTGATTTAAACGTGAAAATTACGAAAGAAATAACGAAACAATGTGAATTTAACTATCAAGCGTAGTTGTAATTTCTCTGAAATATTTTAAAGACATTCGTATCGCGAACGACCCCCACCCCCAATTTTCTGCGACTACTCTATGGTCTTAAATAAATAACAGAAAAGAGCGAAAGTCAATACGTTTTGTAAAATTCAACAAATAATTTATTTCTCTAAAATACAAAGTGAAAATTTAAATAGAACTTTCAGTATCATGAATTAAATCCCAAATAGTCATAAAGTTCTATCACAAGTCCAAAAGTATAGAGTATTCCAAATGAATTCGTGGTTTTTTTCGAATAAATTCCAATCCTTAATGTGCTGATACACCAATAACCTGGAAGTGTTTATGTAATAATATTCTAAATGCATCAAATTTATATAATTCACAATAATCCCAAAACAGTGATTTAGTCCAAAAGAATCAATCAGCACTTGTAATTCGAACGAATTATTGAAATATACAAATCCTCTGCACAAAACTAAAATTGATGTTAAGATATGGAATAAGTAATTCTGATGTAAACAACTTTATGTACCTCTCCATCTGACCTGTCACAATAATCATGTTCTGACGATACTCTGTCGTCATTTTAATGGAATTTTCCATCAAATTCGTAAACAAGGTTTTGTCTGTTTACTTAAATATTGGTAAACCACAAGGGAAACGGCTGAAAAATCTTTTTTTCCGAGGGGAATACCAATGCCCTGAATTTTAACCCAAGTAAACATGTTTACTGCTAACTAAAATTGATATCAAAATATTATAAACAAAAATGTGCTATGTAATATGTTTACAAAAACACAATAGACCGGTAGGCCCAAAACTCACACCCTCAATTATGGACACAGATAAAACACACAATACAAATTAAACACAGCCTTGCAATTAAGCCTCAGGTTCTAAAAACAAGTCTACTTTAAACTAGCCAATTTGTGTTAACTATCACCTTAAAATTATTTTCATTTTCGCCTGAAAAGGGGGTAGGAAATGCATTTTAGGGTTGCTTCCATTTCTAAGAGATTTTCATTTAACCGGATGTTTATTGCTGTTTCAGTCGCGCATCTGCAATAAGGTGATACTTGAACTTTTTATGCGTATTGGACCTGTGATTTTCATGTCCTGGACCCATTTTATTCCAAATCTGTTCTGTCCGTGTGCAGTTCAAACCAGTTTGATTTAGTCCTAAAGCCGAAAAATCTGAAATCATGACACAAACTCTGGTACCGAAACCAGTAATATTCGACCTGAAAAAAAAAATCAGGTCTCAAAACTTTGGATTTTTCCACCGTTTATTTTTAAACGAAAGTAGAAAGTTTACATAATTTGGTGTAACATAAATGATGTTCACGTTACAAGACTCGGAAGCTGGGTACTGCTTCTTCATGCGTAAATGTGGTATACTGGGTTAACGAGTTAATTGACTTTTTTGGAAATTTCTTAGAAATCGTCAAGGGATGGCCACTTTTGTAATTTCTGCGCAATGTTAAGCTCAAATGATAAACATGTTACGAAATTTTCAAATTTGGTAACGTCATCGAAAGTCACCCACTAAGTCATGGCCCCCTGGAAATTCTTCTAAAATTCGTTAGGAAACACGTTTTGGGGGTTAGTTCTAAATGGATACAGACACATTTCATTTAACCGGATCTTTTGGAGTGTACAGACGTTTTCGAACAGCTATTACGGACACATGTGCAGAAGGGTGAAAACTGGACTTCTTTTTTGTGTGTATTGACCCATAATTTTAGAGTCCTGGCCCCATTTTACTCTACACCTGAAACTACTGCTACTTTGAGTGTGCATTAGGCCAGTGTGGTTCAAACCCTTGCACGTGTCTTGCTTGAACTGTCAACTGACCTCCAAGGCTGTGTAGCGTAATTGTAATGCAGCGGCGTTGTGACAACGCATGAAAGATGGGGCATAATTTATATATCATGTATATCAAGTACACGTGTTTTAACAGAACTTACTTATTCTTGTCATGTTTCTTAAATGGCAGCATTTGATATTACTTGCACCCAGAT
The DNA here is from genome assembly GCA_016617855.1 of Megalonaias nervosa. NCBI lineage: Eukaryota > Metazoa > Mollusca > Bivalvia > Unionida > Unionidae > Megalonaias > Megalonaias nervosa. The sequence goes on along the minus strand of JAECUM010000809.1, from coordinate 16,940 downwards.
TGGAGTCTTTAAACTCAGTGTCGTCACTAAAGAGGTGCGGGGGGTGCGGACCGCACCGAGTGACACCATCAGAGCGGGTGACACCAAAATGTCTCTATCAATTTTTTTGATTTTTTGTGCAGGAAGTAGGTCCATGGGGGTGACACCACGAGTTACCGCACATGACTGTCTATAAAATTGTTGAATTTTTTGTGCAGGAATTTTGTCCATGGGGGTGACATCATGAGTTACCGCACTGGGTGACACCAACCCTAGTGACGCCACTGTTCAAACTGTTTAATGATAAACTTCAAATCGCTTGAGATCTAGTCTCTGCAAGGTTCTTTTCAACTACATTAAACATTCTTTTCGAGACCAACTGTTTTATTAATCTGGATGAGAATATTTATTTTAACCAAACATTAAGAATTAAAGTAAACAATTCCACTGCCCATTATAAATTAAACCATGAAATACAGAATTCTCACTCCAAACTGACAATATCCAAGTAATTATTCGACCAGATTCCCAAAAATGAGAAAATATGGATGCAACAATTCCCACCCCCTCCCCCCAGCCCGTACTGTAGGGAAGTAACTGGTTGCAAATTTGCCCATCACCTAAAAATGCATGCATGGTTACTTTGTTTCATAACATATTCTGTTTCTGAAATAATCAACAAATAAAAAAAAACAGTACATGAACAACTTGTATATTTTTTGAATTACCAAATTAATCAATCTTTTATAATACCAGTGTGGGCTGATATTGCCATTACGCTGTATATAGTACAGTCAAAAATGGCAATAGTCGTCACGAATAGGTCAATGCAAAACTGAATGTTACACACACTTGACTGTTGTTCACAGGCACACCATTTAAATTGATTTTTGAAAAAAAAAATGCCATACTTTATTATTATTATTATCATTATTATTATTATTAATATTGCATATTATTATTGATTTATGTGCACTATACAACAAAATCGTAGGTATATGTTGTTCTCTCCCAAATTTTTTTTCCGCACAAGATTACTGTATCCAGCTAACTTTAACCCATCATGGAAAAGAAATCATTAATGACTTAAAAATGTACACACCACAAACACAATACATATGATCAAGTCGCCAAAATCAAAAGACAGTCAGCTGATGCAAGATGCCAGTGATGAAAAGTAATTGAAAGAAGCTATATATGGCTATTTGTTGTGACTCATGAATCGAAGCTTCACCAGCTTTCACAGACACCTTTTGAATATTAAATGACCTCGGAGCAAATGAAAAGCAATGAAACTTTTCTCAAATCAAAATTATTTCTTCAGATATACTTTAAATCACAGGCAAATAGATGAAGAACCATACCTTTTACACTGGCATTCAAGGTGACTTCTGCAGCGGTAACAGTAAAGCTGATACATGAAATGCTTAAACATCGCTTCACATGATATGCCTTTATCTAAACAATGCCATGCTCATCAAACAAAAACAGTGTTTAATTTGCATACTTGGTGATATGCTCCAGTGACTGCTCTAGGCAGGGTAGAACCACTGTAAGAAAGCTCCTGGCCGCTGAAGGCAGGTGACCATTAAATACAGGGCATTTATATAGGAAATTTGCAAGGGGGAAATAAGAATAGCAGTTTTTACCAGTTAACCGCTGAACATAGGTGACCATTTGGACAAGTCTGTATATATATGCAAGGGTTTAGGGGCACTGTGGTGACTTATTACCTTTTGATGGTGGTTATCGATGTCTAGAGTATGATCGGCCATGGTGTTATAGCCCAGATCAAGCAAATATAAAAAATATGAAATTAATGAATGGAATAAATGGAGATCTGAGCAGAGATATAGAATAGAACAACACAAACCCCTATATACAAGACCTATTGCAGGATACTACTACTAAATATATTAATTCCAAGTTCTAAAATGTAATAAGCAGTTCCATTTACTTAGATACAGTCAATTTCATCAAGAACTGAGTCAACGTTTCAAACCTTAATTGCCTGGCATGTGCATAACCTGATTTGGTTGCTGTCCCCTCTACAGACTCTTTGTTGGTTGGAGTCAATTTGCACAGCAACACTCTGTTCTTCGCTCTTCATTAAGGTGTGAATTCTTTAATCTGACAAGCAATCCTTATTATCCTATGTGGAATCTTTAATATCCTGTGTTGAATCCTTACAATTTGACATGGAGGTATTTTCCTGATAAATAAAATAACTCCTGAACAGAATACACCCCCTTCTCTCATCACACATTCTGAATACCGTATCAAAGGCCTATCAGCAGTGAAATGTCTGTTGTGAAATTTGATACGTATTCTGATATGATATGCCCTGCCCCCCAGAGCCATGATCTATTTCACCTCACACAACATCAGAATTCAGGGTTATCTAACAACGTTATTAACACACACCCCTCCATAGGTTGGAAAATTTACCTGCCATTTTTCTTAATATACCGATCTCTGCAAAGTTGCAACTTATGATAAGTATTCCAAAAAGGATGACGCCATTTCTCCAACATTTTAACTCTTGGCATTTCAATGAACAAAACCAAAGCTGTACCCCCGACCAGTTTTGCCTGACAAAGTTATCAAGTGGAACCTTATTAATAATCATGTCTTCTAGCCGATGTATTAAAAAATCATCGTTAAAAATGCCACAGATTTAATTCCATGAAAAATCACAAATTAAACTAATATTGCTCTGTGTCAGAATGATACCTGAAAAAAAAGTTCACTGTATTATGTGATATAATGACATCTGCAAAATTGATAATGTTATAAGCACATTAGCACAATCGTGGCAATTCAGTGCTGAGTAATAATGCAAAAATTTATATATAACAAAGCTAAAGCAAAGGAAAGAATAAAAGCATAAAAATACATTTAAACCTTTCAAAAGACAAACCTCACTCTCTGAAAAGTTAAAACACCATATAAACTAAAATATCATGGGGCACATCCCAGAACAAAATGGTTGCCACTATTACATCATAATGGGACAAATCCCAGGACAAAAAGGTTGCCTCCATTACATCATCATGCAACACAACACAGGCCAAAACCATTGCCTCCAGTGCATCATTATGGGAAACGACCCAGGACAAAATGGTTGCCTCCACTGCATCATCATGGGACACAACCCAGAACAAAATAGTTTACCCCATTGCATCATTGTGGGACACAAGACATGACAAAATGTTTGCCTCCATTACATTATTATGGGTCACAAACCAAGACAAAATGGTTGCCTCCATTACATCATGGGAGACAACCCATGACTAAATGGTTGCCTCCAGTATATCATCATGGGACACATCCCATGAAAAATGGTTGCCTCCATTGCTTCACCATGGGATACAACCCAGGACAAAATGGTTGCCTCCATTATATCATCATAGGACACATCCCTGGACAAAATGGTTGCCTCTATTGCATCATCATGGGACACAACCCAGGACAAAATGGTTGCCTCCATTACATCATCATGGGACATAACCCCAGACAAAATTGTTGCCTCTATTGCATCATCATTGGACACAACCCTAGGCAAAATGGTTGCCTCCATTGCATCATCATGGGAAACAACCCAAGACAAACTGGTTGCCTCCATTATATCATCATGGGACAATATCATCATGAGACACATCTCGGGTCAGAATGGTTGCCTCCACTGCATCATCATGGGACACATCCCCAGACAAAATGGTTGCCTCCATTATATCATCATGGGAAACAACCCAAGACAAATTGGTTGCATCCATTATATCATGGAACACATCTCAGGACAAAATTGTTGCCTCCACTGCATCATCATGGGACACATCCTAGGACAAAATGGTTGTGTCCATTACATCATGGGACATATCTCCCGACAAAATGGTTGCCTCCATTATATCATCATAGGACACATTCCAGGATAAAATGGCTGCCTTGACTGCATCATAATGGAACACAACCCAGGACAAAATGGTTGCCTCCACTGCATCATCATGGGACACAAACCAGGATTCCACTGTTACAAGTTAAAGGCTATCTGTAAAACATGGATCCGACTATTGCAAGTTAAAGGTTGTTTGCTAAAAATGGATTCCACTGCTACAAGTTATAGGCTCTCTGCAAAACATGGATTCCACTGTTACAAGTTATATGTTGTATGTAACACTTGGAATCCACTCTTACAAGTTATAGGCTGTCTGTAAAACTTGGATTCCATTATTAGTAGTATAGGCTGTCTGAAAAACATGGATCCCACTGTTATAAGTCTATGTAAAATTTGAATTCCACTGTTACTAGCTACAGGCTGTCTGTAACATTTGGATTTTACTGTTACTAGTTCATAAATTAGCCAAGAGAAATAAAAAAACTTTCAGCCAAGGCTAATACTAAAGGCACTACTAGAGCAATACTAAGGGTAATACTAAAGGCAATACTAAGGGCAACATTAAGGGCAATACTTAAGGCAATACTAAAGGCAACAGGTAATAATAAGGGCAATACTAAAGGCAATGCTAAGGGCAACACTAAAGGAAATACTAAAGGCAATACCAATACCATAATACTAAGGGCATGTTATGTACAAGAACCACTTTTCAAAATAACGACATGGGCAAATAAACAGCAAAAAAAAAAAGCTATAACGTGATTGTAAATTATAAAAAAACACTAATTAAAAGGACAAAGACCAAGAGTCTAAAAACATGTCTCGTATTGTTGGTACATTATATCCTTACTATGCAGAGGAAGTTATTTCAGTGTAATAGTTTAGTTAAAGCTTTTCCAAACTTTAAATTCATTTGTTAAATATACTGCTGTGTTCATAATATATTCACAAGACATCAACTGATGAACTAGAAAGTTATTGCATAACTTGATTAGCAATACAGTTACAAAAACATGAGTAGTTTTCATCACAGCATCCTCTGCAGCTTTATTACAACAAGACTGAATGGCATATACACACATAAATTATCCTGTATATATGTATGCATCAAGGAGTTAAACTTCAAAGGACTTGTCACTTGTGATTTATAGGGTGGTTAATGCAAACCACTGGAAATGAGAAAATTTCAACTTACATTTGTTCTCTAATCTGAAAAATTGGCAACTATAAGATTATATATATATATATCATTAATTAAAGATTGTTATAACCATAACAAACAATTTGTTTTATGAAAGATTTATGTGTACTGTGTAGGGGTTCAACAGGGGAATAATTAAAAACTCAAATCAGTATACTGTGACAAATATTACTGTATTTTCACATTAACTTTTATTTCAAATTACTTACAGCTTTTGGCACTTTTATGCCTTTTAAATTTCTAAACACTCAAGACTATAAGAGATATGCAAGTTATTTGGTCAATATTTAGGCCATATCTGGACATTTTCCATTTTGTAAACTTTTTTTGCATAGCAGTACATCATGCAGGGAGATTGTAAATTTGAGATGGAAACTGGTACATCACAAGTACCATAAATAGAGACTGGAAACTTGCATCCTGAGAGTATCATACAGGGAGGCTGTAAACTTGTACATTCTGTGAGTACCATACAAGGAGATTGGAAACTTGTACATCCTAAGAGAGTACCATACAGGTAGATTGGAAACTCATTTCCTAGTATATCTCAAGTCACCAACCATTTTGTACTGGACTTAAAATGAAGTTTACAGTGTAAAGAATATGAGGTGAAGTTGAGAAAGAGAACCCCATTCATGGTGCATAATTTGTCTTCATAATTTCATTGTACATATTTTGTCAACCAAACAGTATCCATATTCAGGGCCATGGACAGACAACTAGGCCTAAATTCCAGGGACCCACACATGGACAGAGTAAGACAACTAGGCCTAAATTCCAGGGACCCACACATGGACAGAGTAAGACAACTAGGCCTAAATTCCAGGGACCCACACATGGACAGAGTAAGACAACTAGGCCTAAATCCCAGGGGCCCACAATTGTCAGGGGTCCCACTGGCATCACAATTTGTAATTCAGCGGGGCCTACAGGAGAATTTTCCTAAGGTCCACAAATCCTGCCTGTGACCCTGTCCATATTTCATTATTATGTGAATAGTGGAATCCTTCTATTCGCAAAATATGCAAATGCACTGGTTCCTGCAAAATATTTGACAAAATATGATATAAAAGTAGAATTTTGAACTTACATAGAAAATCTGCTGTATAATTTTGATAATCGCTTTTCAACATTTGAATGCAAGACCCATCATTAAAATTAAAATCTCATTGCACTAAAAACTGCATGTCTCTAAATTGTTAAAATTTATTTTATTTAGCAGTGTTAAATATACACATTTCTAGTTGCTTTTGAATCACACGAACTTCCTCTGACAGTCGAAAAGGTAAACTAATTACCCAACCCACACCCCTTCAACTCACTGACATTACTGTCGATAGTTAATTGGCAGTGGCGGGGAGTGGGGCGTTTATTTTGTCTATCTTTGCCCTTTTTGACTTCCTGACGCTTTAGTAGCACATGACGAGCGGGTTTTGTCAATAGTTCCCCTCATTACTGACAGAAACGTGCACACATCTTGTAAATTTACCCTTGTTAGGTACCCTTGTACCCTTTGCTGCCTTTTATAATAATTCTCTTGAGCAAACTGCATAAAAATGACCTGCAAAATATTTCACGCGTGCAGCCACTGGGGGTCGTTACAAAGAAAATGAGCAGTATGTCATGAATCAAGGGATTGGGGGGGGGGAGTCTAACATGTAACAATAAAATATATTATGTTATATTGTTACAGGTTAGACCCCCACCCCCATCCCTTGATTCATGGACGGATACTCCTAATTTTCTTTGTAACGAACCCTTGTGCGTGCAGCGGGGATACATAACCGTATTTCTCCCAGTTGACATAAAATCTGAATATAAAATTCCTCCCTACCTGAGCCATCTCCAATTTGTCGTCAATGGCGTTGCACCCACTGTTAAGAGCTATAAAAATTACACTATTTTTAAAATAAATGGTACATTATTATAGTTTTGTTTTTTTTACTTATCAAACATTGGCATGAGCTGTATGAAACCTGAGCGTCCTGGTTTACGTTTGTGAACTCGCTGAACACGAGTTCATGCATCTCAAGGTAGTTGACAAACCGCGAGAACTCAATAGGTGTATGTAAACTTAGTTCCTTCGAGAGGTTATGTTTGGTTCCATACATGCGCGGCAATTGAGCATGAATAAGGAAAGGCCAAATTTTATACGCTCCAATGCTATATAATAAGAATACAACGGCACACTATAGATATTCATTTTGTCTTTTTACTTATATTGAAGGAACCTACCATTATCTAAACAGCGAAATGGGTGAATGTTTTATTATGAGACCAAGAATCCAAGGCAACCTTTGTATAACACATATTCACTAAATACCCAGTCCTATAATATCCTTCCTGAATTTTGGTTTCCCTAATGACACTACTCATTATCTTCACAAACGTATTAACTAGAACAAAATTCGTATTTCTTTTTTAAATGTGACTCATTATTTTATTTAAAATGTCAAATATAACATTTTGCCTGAATCGCGACTTGTATACTGAAGTTTAGTGGATGGCGGTGGGACTTGTTTTTAATAGTGATGTGTAGTCCATGGTCCATAAAGATACCCAATCATATATCCGAGTAATTTCAATTACTGATGTGTAGTCCATGGTCCAGAAAGATACCCAATTGCCGCGCATGTACGGAACGAAACATAGCCTCTCGAAGGAACTAAGTTTACATACACCTATTGAGTTCCCGTGGTTTGTCAACTACCTTGAGATGCATGAACTCGTGTTCAATGAGTTCACAAACGTAATATATATATATATATATATATATATATATATATATATATATATATATAGAGAGAGAGAGAGAGAGAGAGAGAGAGAGAGAGAGAGAGAGAGAGAGATGTTCCTCAGTTATCTTATTATGTTTTTTCTTCGCCAAAAAATTACTTTCCTAACTCTTCAGTTTCGTTCTCCAACTTAAGTAACCGTTTCACTCTAACTATCCATCGTGTGTGTGTCGTAGAATATAAGTAACCGATTGACACTTCCCTATAATTCTTCGATTCTTCTACTGATAGCATAAATTTCTGGTGTAAAATTCGTTTAAAATTAAATCGTGCTATTTCTCAACCAAAAGTTTCTTATTTGCTTTAGCCAAACTTTCCGCAACGGAGCTTTTTCTTTTAAGTTTCTTTTATCTCAAGCAGTAATGTTAGTTTCTCGTGTTTCTTTTATAGTATAATTTCATTGGCCGTAATTGTGGGTAAATGCCTCACATTGGAAGAATGGTTAAAATATATTGTGCCGTAGGTTTGTCTAAGTTGAGGAAGGAAATTCCACCGAGTACAAGTTAACTACCTGGTAAAATGTGCCGTAATAACTTTTATTTGTCCAGACTTATTCTGTATAATAATGTAACAATCAAGCGATGTCAATCCCTGGCGCGAATACCGCTAGGAGTCATATATTTCCCCTGATTTCAAAGACTCCCAAACAACTCCTGTTGTAAACTAGAAAGTCCAACGTATCCATTCTATAAATATTCTTACTCTAATTAATACAAGACCACAGATCTCACAACTTTCCAATTCTCTATCAACCGCACAACTGCATAGTTTCTCTTCATTAACTTTCCGTAACGTACCGTCAGCATTTCACGCCGTAAAACTATATTACTCAACCAACTAATACGGGAACTATTTTTACTACGCCACCTTACGCCAGTCAAATCATGGTTTTAATCCACATTTCGCCTGTAGCTTTGCATACCACCATGGCAACAATAAAAGGCCCCTGCCGACGACGGAACAGTCCCTTTTTGTTTATTCTATTGTGTAATTTACCAGTATCCAATCATAAATACTGCACCTGGAGTCATAGAGTCAGTGTACACAATTAGATTTTAATAGGCGCTACTGAGCGACAGCGATACTCATGCGGCTCTACCTGAATTCACCAAAAGTAGCAGCAGGGAGGATGAACAGACCATTTTGCCTGAGACCTTATTTATGAAAAATAAAGGTTCCTACGAAGACTGAAAAATAAAGTCAATAACGCTAAACCGAAGCCATTAACCAAACACATTTCCATACGGGGAAAAACAGACCGCGTTAACGAAATCTTGTGGGTTAGTTCGTTTTTGTTACTCGTTGTTTGACGTGTATTTTTCAATGTTATGCGACTCTTTTACGGTTAGGTCACGTACGCGTGGTCTCACCCTCTCTGCTGCTGTAATTAAACCAACATTATATCAATAATGATTGGTGAAGCTCACTCAGCTAGACTAGCTCGAGAGCGATTAGAGGCAATTAAGAAATATTTTCCTGTCCGTGATTCTGTCAGACAAAAATTACAGGCGCGTCAAGAAACACAAGAAGAATTTGCAGAAGGTACAGAACAATTATTTAAGCCAATTACTGAACCAACAAAGAAAATTGTTTCAGCAACTGAGGCAACACAAAAAGTTCTTGAAACATTGCCTGGCGATATTGCTGGGCGTCTTCGAGCAACTCGACCACCACCCAGGCAACTTCCTCAACCACCACTTGAAATTCAACCACAACCTGAACCACCAAAAACCAAAACCAAAATAATAGATAAATTCACACCTGAAGGTATTGCCGCTATCAAAAACACAGAACAATTAATAAGGATTGCCGCGTATGGATATTATCAAAGAGAAAAATATATGAAACCTGAATATATTAATACCTTAAAAACCGGTGATTGGGTCAGGGATATATATCGTATCGCTACTAATACTCCGCAGATGAGATCTGTGGAAGATGTTAATCAGTTTTATATTTTTAACCAGACAGTGAAAGAGTATATTGAACAAGCAAAAGAAACAAGAAAATAGAAAGAAGAAGAAATGAAACAGCAACTTGAGAAAGCAAAAGTAGAAAGGAAATTAAAATCAAGGAAGAAAAAAAACAGTGGAAACAACAGGTGAGGAAGAAGAATTGCAGGATGCCCCGGGTGCCACTGGAAGTGGTATTAATACAAGTACAACTGGAAGTGGTCTTATTACTCCATGTCCAAATAATGTCCTTGCCGACGTGGACAGATTAGAAATTCTGATTGAGGAAAACGAGCCGGTAATAATTCTCCAGAAATCGTTAATGAAGCAGCTGCTATTTGTCAACGGTTATTTACAGGCGGTATCATGGACATTAATGTTTACCGTGAACTTATTAATGAAATCGTTAATGATTATTACAGTGATTAAACAGTTAGATATAATTACTATAATAAGATAATCATACATGTTGCCCAACGTGGGCCAACCATGATTAGGGTGATACATTCGAGATTATCTACATATAAAACATTCTACGGAGATGGACTTGGTGATGTTGTTCAGGGTTTATTTAGAAGGATAGCCCCAAAAGCAATACCGATTGCAAGGCAACTAGGAATGAAAGCCATTGCCGTTATTCGTGAAAAAGGTATTGGTGCTGCCGGCGACGTTGCCAGTAAAGCATTCTCTGCAATCAAGGATAGACTAGCACGACTGGTACGACGAAAACCTCAGCAAGTGAAACTGGCCAGCACTGAAGTGATGCCTGCAAACGTTAGTAAAATAATAAATCAAGCCGCAAATCAAAAACTAGCAGAGTTAGCCGCCAGCACCAACGGTGCTGACAAAGAAAAAAACATAGCAGCAAGTCTGATGGCGGGAAGTGGTATTCGTATTAGACGATGACTAATAACATAAATATGTTCAAACGTGTGTCTGATCCAGCATTTGACATGGATGCGCCAGTCCTCAAGGATGAGTCTGTGCGGGATTATCAATATTATTCTTATGACGCACGACAGCCAAATCAGTCTAACAAAATTGAATTACAAGTTCAAGATATGAGCAGATAATTCTTGCCCACTGAAGCATTTATCGAAATTGAAGGTGAAATTTTAGAAACAGATAATACAGCGTATGGGGCTGATGTCAGTGTTGGTTTTGTCAATAATAGTATCATGGCGTTGTTTTCCAGCGCTACGTATATGATTGACGGAAGAAAAATTGAATCTATTAATGGCGACGTTGACGTTGCCACGACGATAATTGGTCTTGCAAGGTACAGCGAAGATTATTCAAGATCAGCTGGTCCGTCAATGATGTTTGTGAAGGATACTTCTGATCATCCTGAATACAACCGGTATGAAATAGGACGACCAAGAAACTTTGCTAGAAATGCCGACGTGGATGTGCAAAGTATGATTATTAATGTCGATCCAGATTTCAACTTAGGATTTAGATCACGTCGAGCAATGTTGCAGGGTAACGAAAGGAGATTTTCATGTACGATTCCGTTATCACACATCTTTGGATTTTGCAGAAATGTCAGAAAGGTTATTTTCGGTGCCAAGCATACAGTTGAACTCATACGAAAAGGCAGCGACAATGATGCAATCTGGCGACCTGCAGGTGACGCTGGCATAGTAGTACTAACAAAATTTTCATTGTGGATGCCAGTAATACCTGAAGAAGAACGGTTACTCGCTTTCATGAGAAGCGGCGTCAAGTCGACGCTTTCATGGTTAACAACAACCACAGATGGTGTTCAAAGTGCAATTAATGGTTTATTTACATGGAAGATAGCATCACAACAGGGTATCTTTGCGCCGCGACATATATTCGTTGCACTTCAAAATACTGCACGAGTAAATGATCAAACGCGTAGCACAATGATATTTGACAAACTCGGTGTTTCAGAGGTTTCATTGAGGATAAACGGACATCAAGAACCATCAGAGGATATTTTGTTGAATTTTGAACAAAATCATGTGGCACGTGCATATCATCGATTGATGTCGTTTATGGGGCGTGATCAAAATGATGATACTGGTTTACAAATATCACAGCTAGATTTTATAAATTTATACCCGATTTATTATTTTTCGCTGGAACATTTGGATTTGTTTAGACAGTCCGTCGTTGACATACATTTTCGAGCTCGTGTTACAAGAGGAGCTATTGCTAATTACAGAGCAATCGCCGTCATACTCAGTGATAAAACAATGTTACTTAAAGGTGCTGGTGGACGAATGAGAGTCGTTGATGCCCCAGTCGAAAATATGCAAGCGTTAATTTAGAAGTCAGAAATATATCATAAATGTCATATCATCATGTTAGTGTCAATCTGACTCCTGGTCAGATTAAAAAACTACAGTCGGCATCAGCGAAAAAATGTGGAGTAAAAATATCACTAGCGCGAGAACAAATCGCAGGTGGTTCAAATAAACTATCGCTGACAGAACGCCAGTTCAAGTATTTCAATGAAGCCAAACAATCAAAGAAAGGTATACGCGTAAATCTTTCTGCGGGTGCCATCAAAGAAACCGCTAAGACAGGTGGTATATTTCCACTTCCTGCAGCTATTCCAGGAATAATAGCTGCTGCAGCCCCTAGCTGTTGAAAAAGCAGCTGCGTTAGGTGCAATTGGAACAGCTGCTGGAATGGCATTAAAGAAAGCAACAGGAAAAGGATTTTAAAAAAGACGACGACGAATGGGTCACGGACTGAGACTTCCAGGAACTCGATACGGGAAAGGATTAAGAATTTCAGGGACTCGTTGATTTTCCCGTTGTCCAATTTTGATTTACTCGATGCTGCTACGCGATTAAATATAAAAAATTTCAGAGGTGTTTTTATGCGTGATCAATTACCACACAAACCAAACAGCGTTGAAACCGGTATCGCTAATCTCGATAAAAACTCTGGCCATAGTACTCACTGGGTTGCGTACGCGATTGATTCACGTGGAATTATTTATTTCGATTCGTACGGACTGGCACCACCAAAAGAATTTTTAAAGTATGTCACTGGTGATTCTATCACTGGCAACATTCCAATCTGGTATTCAACGCTATCAACACAAACATTAACGGATCCTCCAATATTTGGCCGTGAAGCACTGGCAGTACTTGATGCTGTATCAAGATCAAAAATACCACCCCATAAGGCTGTGCACGAATATACGAGTTCTGTTTTAAATAATCGCTAATAATATTATGGTAGATATTTACGGAAGATCAGCTAAAGCCCGAACAACGTTCGGAGCCCAACAAGCATCAGATTTACTCAAGCGAGTAACAAGGCAGATAAATGATGAATTATCTGACCTGCTCAATCTTGCCAACGTTGATCCAAACGAACTTGTTGTATTTCAAAACCGTGAAGGAAAATTGAAGACGAGTAATATTTCAATCAACGAAATATTATTGCTGTATACGACAGAGAGGGCAAACTTGTTCCTAGTGGTATTACTGCAGTGTCGATCAATGACAGGTTGTCAACATTCGGTGATAACATGAACGGTGTCATTAACATGAACAACAATAAAATTACCAACGTAGGAGAACCAACAGATAATCTCGACGCTGCAACAAAGAAATATGTCGATCATAAGGAAATTCCAGTAACAACTTCGTTAACTACAATCAATGATGGAATGACCACACTCAAAACTGATTTTTCCAATCACGTACAAACATTTCTAAATTTTCGTAGAAACATAAACAGAGCTATTAGTTATTTTTTTGGAAGTCCAGCAACTGTTGACATTAAACTCGCCGACATTAACACAAGACTCAACGATATTGTCAGTGGAATTCCTAATATCGTTCAAAAACCTAATCTGATTAAAATTCCACACAAACAAATTAATAATATCGTATACACAGTATCATCAGAATCATCAACAAGGACACCACAAAAGAACACTATCAAACATACAGCTGAAGTAACCGGTGTATATAGACTGTCCGTATTTAGTTCTGCAAAATTTAAGATATATACCACATATCTATGGGGTCATTCAACCGATAATTTTTCTGGAACTGTATCTGTAGTGTTAAATAAAGATACCGAAGAAACGTTTATGTTGGAACCATCTGATAAAAAATTAACCACAGCATCTTACTGGTGGTGTCTGGAATTTGTAGCTGAAACACCTCAATTAATTACTTAATATAGTATAATGATAGACGTTCAGCGATATAGATACAATCAAGTATGTGAGTGGCAAACTAAACTAAAAAATATTATTGACAATTATACAATAAAAGTGAAAAAATATCGAAGACGCGTGGTTGTCGTTGACATAGTTGTCTATTCAGTTTCTGCGCTCATTGCTGGAACCGGTGTAATATTATCAACACTGACAGCGTCAGTGACCGCGCCTGTAGTTGTAACGATTATCGTTTCATCCGCAACAACTATAGCGGGTATTTTCAGTATTATTGCAAAGAAGATAGATACATGCACGAACACAAAATGACACGAGTATGTGGTAAAATTATATACAGCAACAACAGCATATTCAAAACTATCATTGCTGATCTCGTCGTCGTTCAACGATGGCATAATATCTGATGAAGAATTCAGTGCAATAGTAAAAATCTACAATGAAGTATTTGACGAAAATATTGAAGAAATCAGGAATTTAGAATAATAATAGTATAATAATGTCGTCAATGACAACGTCATTGGAATTACTACAGCAGATCGTCATTAATACTGCTTCGGTAAGAACTACAATGATATCAGCGAGTTCAACTAATCCTGAATTCAGTATTAATTTTCCAACTGCAATTCCAGCAAAAGAAATTGCATTAGCGCAATTACAGGTTTATTATAGTTGGCCAAATATCAGGTCGAAATCGTTTGGTGGTCTTCCGCCAAATAATTTATTAGTATTTGCAAATAAAAATAAACCTGATGGAACTCCAGATTGGCAAGTAGTCAGTATTCTAACGGGCAGTTATCAAATAGAACAGATCAATGAAGAATTCCAACGCCGAATTAAATCCAATACAGTAAAAGAATCAAAGATAGCCATTACTGTTCACGAACCAATGTTATCATCGGCCATCGAAATATTATCGCCGGATTATGATGTGGACATATATCAGTCTTCGATCAAATCAGTATTAGGTTGGCCTGAGATTCCACCGGTTTATTTTGGTTCACCAGAGCCACAACGAAATGAGTTTTTGACAACCGAAAAAAAAGTACATGAGAATTCCAAAATATCAATTACAGGACGTTAAAGCAATTAAATCTGAATATTACAAAACATATGAAGTTTTACCAAGTTTGTTTAAATATTTATCACAAGTTTACAACGATGATGTAAAACAGCAGATCATCGAGCACACTAAACATATAAACTAATTCAAATCAGATTTATTCAGCGCAGATCCAAATTTAATTGATTCTTCTGGCGAGCTAAATTATCCAAACGAAAGAATGATAGATATTTATTTTCCAAGTATACTCGCAGCATGGAGAAAAATAATTCCACAACTAAGCATCTTAAAATACAATAACGATCAATACAACGAAGGTCGTCACATTTCGCCGGGCATTGTCAATATAACATCAACGATCGCTGTCAGTCTAGTATGTGATGTCATTGATGGTAGTTATCAAGTTGACGCTGAAAAATACAATCAAGCCCAACAACGATATATTCTGTATTCATTTACACCTCAAGTTTCACCAGGGTATTTGATTGTATCAGAACCAATCAACGTTCTTTATCTAAATGTCATAGTCCGCTCTTATCGCGGATACATTTCAAACTTACTGACCAGACTGGACACTTGCTGGACCTTAGGTCAGAGATGTCAAATATAAATCTGTATGTGCGTTCGTAGAGCGTCATCGTAGAAAACACCAAGCAAAAAAAAATAAAATAAAAATGTCGAATAAAATATTGGTTTTTTTTACCCCGTGATTATATCACGGATTATATCCTTGACTTAGTCCGTGATTATATCCTTGACTAAGTCAAGGGGGTCAGAAATGAATTATACTTCTTGTTTAGCTGGTACAACGTTACAGGTGACACCATTGGTTTCGTTTTCAGCGTCACTACAGTCACTTTCACCATCGGTGCTATCAGCACCGGAGTCACACTCGTCGTTATCTTTCGCCAGTAACTCTTCCGCAACTTCGTTCAATGACTCCGTCATCGACATAATATCTCTCAACTGTTTTATACGAGCGTGTACAAGTCTTTTTGTTTCGTATTCGTGAGATAATTCTGACCTAACCTTTTCGATTGAACGTGAAAGGGGAACAAACAATTTTACCTGCGTATCTGTAATTGCTGCCAGTGATTGTAACATCGACTGTTGGATCAACTTTATGAATCTATAATCGGAGGGTAGCGTATATCTATTTTCGGACCTCCGAGATTGTAATGATTCAAAATCACGCATAATTTTTTCAGGATCAAGTTCATCAGATATTTTTATACCGTTGTGTTGTAATTGCTTAATAGCAACAATAATAGCATTATTATTTTCATGATTCATTATATAATAAGTATTTGTTTAAATAAAAATATATTTCTGAATTAATATAAAAATATATTTCTGAATTCTGAATGAAAAAAAATATAAATATTATTTCTGAGTTAATATAGAAATATTTCTGAATTAATATATTTCTGAGTTAATATAAAAATATATTTCTAAATAAATATAAAGATATTTCTGAATAAATATATTTTCTGAATTAATAAAAATAAATAAATAAATAAAAATATATTTCTGAATAAATATAAAGATATTTCTGAATTAATATAAATAAATAAATAAAAATATATTTCTGAGTTAATATAAAAATATATTTTGAACAAATATATTTTCTGAATTAATATAAATAAATAAATAAATAAAAAGATATTTCTGAATAAATATAAAGATATTTCTGAATTAATATAAATAAATAAATAAAATATATTTCTGAGTTAATATAAAAATATATTTCTGAATAAATATATTTTCTGAATTAATATAAATAAATAAATAAATAAAAATATATTTCTGAATAAATATAAAGATATTTCTGAATTAATATAAATAAGTAATTAAAAATATATTTGTGAATAAATATAAAGATAT